>JAAGKR010005694.1:0-48793 GCA_011419295.1 Clarias macrocephalus
GTGTGTGTGTGGTTCTCTCTCTCTGTGTGTGTGTGTGGTTCTCTCTCTCTGTGTGTGTGTGTGGTTCTCTGTGTGTGTGTGTGTGTGGTTCTCTCTGTGTGTGTGTGTGTGTGGTTCTCTCTCTGTGTGTGTGTGTGTGTGTGGTTCTCTCTCTGTGTGTGTGTGTGGTTCTCTCTCTGTGTGTGTGTGTGTGTGTGTGTGTGTGTGTGTGTGTGTGTGTGTGTGTGTGTGTGTGTGTGTGTTTCTCTCTGTGTGTGAGTGTGGTTTAGTCTGCGTGCGTGTGTGCCTTATTCCGTTCTAGCTCATCCATCTCGAGGTTTGACATGTAGACCCTGAGATGCTTCTCTGTTCATCATGGGTGTAAAGCTTATCTGAATGATCTTGGTCTTGAAGCAGTCTGGCCATTTTTACACCTTTTATAAGGTGCTCTTTGAAATACTTTCCATGCTTTATTTGATTTTTTTTTTTCATTTTTTTTTTTTCAAAAACTTGCATTGTTGTAATTTTCATGACATTATTTGTATAAAAATAAGTTCAGTTTACATGTTCTCCTCATGCTTGGTGGGTTTCCTCTGGGTGCTCCAGTTTCCTCCCACAGTCCAAAGTCATGCACATTAGGCTAATTGGCGTTCCCAAATTGCCAAATTACATAGTGTGTAACTGAGTGTGTGTATGTGTGTACCCTGCCTCATGCTTTCCTGTATACAGGATAAAGCGGTATAGATGATGAGTGAGTGAGAGTATATGTTAATGTTTGAGTTATTATAAAATTGCGTAATCTGTTTTCTTTAACCAGTTTGTCATGCATTTCCTTATTCCACCATTCAGTACAGTAACATATTTGTGTAAAGGCTGATTATGTGGTATATATTTAGTGTTTGAACTCTTTTTTTATGTGGGTGTTTTGATGAAGGCTTGCTGCTAGATGTTTGATGAAAATGGTGTGTAGTGAGGGGGAGAGTGGACATCTTTGTCTAGTCCCCTGCTATAGTGTGAAGCTACGTGATGTTAGACCATTGGTCATGACGGTTGCTGAAGGTGATGTGTAACGAATTTTAATTTAGTTGATGAATCACTCCCCAAAGCCAAACCTTTCTAATGTGGAAAACAGGAATTTCCAATTTATCCTATCGAAGGCTTTTTCTTCATTTCAGTGACTATGATGGTTTCTGCTTGTTAGAGTGAAGAATGGTCCAACAATAAGTTAAACATTGTGTGGTAGTGGATATAAGTCTACCTTTAGCAGCAACAAATAATCAGCTGCTCATTGTACCCTTTTTGGTTGTAGGATTTGGAACAAATGGCAAAAGAACAAGACAGAGAGACTGATAAGAACATTTTAATGGCAGAAACAGAAAGTCATCGCAAACAGATGTTAAGGTGAGTGGCTCAGAGCACTTCATGTGCTGTTTGCATTTTGTATTTGTATTTTATGATCTTTTTTAAAATTAACATTTTGTCAAAATAGTTTTTGTACCTCTGCCCTAGTAACCAGACCGCATGGAGGAAAGCCAACTTGGCCTGCAAGCTGGCCATCGATAATCTGGAAAAAGATGAGCTACTACACGGTGGGGACTCATCAGTAAGGCAAAGGTGCGTTGTGTTCTCAGTACTACATGTTGAGGGAAATAAACTGCTTTTGAATGGCTTTAACTACTTTCTGACGTCATCAGCGATCCCAAGAAAGGGATCTTTTAAACAGTTAATATGCTGAACTGTTGGATGAAATTGGAGCCATTTGTATTAAGAATATTAATGAATTCAAGAGTTTCAGTCCCTTATGAGTACTAAAATTTAAACTAAGCAAATAGAATTTAAGATTGTGGAAAGGTTTAAAAGGTGAATTAATAAGAAGATGTAATTAAGCTCAAATGAATTTAGAAACAGGCTAACAAGGTAGCTCACAAACTCAATAGGAATTGGTTACATCTAGGTTAGCCTTCAGCAAAAAACACCCAGAACTGGATCACTACGGCATTGGATAAAAGTTCAAAATGTCTTTCATTTACAGAGTAAGACTGTGTGATCATTCATTTATTAATTCATCCCTTTACTGTTTGACATTGTATGCTTTATCCTGATATCAGAGCACAACACTCAGCAATGCTGATAAAGTAAGGAACAAAATAAAGTTTAGAATCATTAACATGGATAACATGTTACACCTGAAGTCCTTCAGTGAAGGCATTGTATATTTTTGTCCCTTTACTTATTGTGTTGCCTGCCTGCAGACCAGGGGCGACACAAAACGATCACAGATAATTAATTTATCTGTCACCTGTCCATATATTGTTAGTTTTCCCAAGATTAAGGCTAAACGTAATGGTATTCCTGTTTGACATTGTCGCCATGGCAACATTAATACCCTGCGATCCGACAGAGTCATAGAGACAGCTAACAGGTACTCCTCCGAAAAATTAGCTATTTAGGTAATGGCTAACAGGCTTTCACGTTCTGTCCTGCGGACACGGAAAAGCAAGATTTCGGTGTCGTCTGTCAGTGTACATCACGTTCCCTATGGTGTGATAATGTCACGGTACAAATATGCAAAGAAAAGCTCAGGTTGTCCATCTGGAGGCCACACCTTTTCTTTTGTGCCAACGTTTACGCAGCTACTTCAATGCACACAGTGCCATTTCTCAGACTAGACTGCTGTGTATTGTAACTGTCTTTGTCATTTTAAATGGAGATACACAATAGAGAGCACCCACGTGAAAACATGCGAAACAGAGCGGTAGCAAACAGTAACACCATAGGGCAGAATGAGACACTTGTAGAAACACTTGAGAACAAGTGTGCAGCACTGTTATGTTATGTTCTGTAATCTGCATTCCAAAAAGGCTTGAATTTTCACTGCCGCACCTCCAGTGTGAAGAGGCAGCTGAGATGCTCAAGTCAGCAAACATCCTTTTAGTCTTGCAGACGTTTCAAGAGAGTCTTTTTGTCCTTGCACAAGACCTCAGGCTGCCTCACTTCCTCTTTGTGGCAATCTCATCATAAAGCCCACGACAGTACTGTCAATAACAAAAACGATAGTGTGGTTTCTGTGATGTTTAGTGTCAGACGTGGGTGAGCAGTGTGTCATCAGATCTCAACATCTTTGTGGGAGAATTTTGGATCGATTTGTTAGAGAGCAGTGTCCATCAACACCATCTGAACATCAACTGAGGGAAGGATGTCCTCCCAGACTCTCATAGGCACTAACTCACAAGGCACTTTGGACCTGTTCTGGTTTCTCCTAGTTAATCTCCTTATTTAGACTCTTATTTTATTTTATGACAGGAAGGTTACAAAGGAGAGCCTGGCATCAACTTCCAGTGACATCACTGAGAGTTTGATGAGCATCAGCCGCATGATGGCCCAGCAGGTCAAGCAAAGTGAGGAAACCATTGGCACTCTGGGTAAGTTTGTGCATGGGCTTTCTTTACGCTGTTTAAGATCTTGACCCTGAGATCTACTTACTAATCAATTCAAACTGTGGAAGTACCTGCCCTTTTACCATTTAAGCAGTTAAGCTACAGTAAACACTCTAAAGCTAGCAAGCTTGTTCTTTCTCTTCAATTATTGGTCGTTGTACCACAGATGATATCACTTTACTTCCTCGTTCATCCTGCAAAAACTACAGACTAGGATGGGGTCAGGATAAACCTTATCAGATAAATCCTTATCATCCTTAGCACCACTGGTTTCATCAACTATTTGCAGATATGTGAGCCACAGTGGCCTACTGTTATATAATGATGTCATGTGGCTTAGCAAGGCAAATGCAGTAAAAAGAAAACAAAACGCGGCGGTCAGGGAGGAGATTATCACTTTTCACACAGGAAAGCCGCCACTAGAAGCCACCATGGTTCTGATGCAAAAACTGGACAAATGTAAATGTAAACACTTGGTACAGGTTTGCTTTACAAGGGATGTCTTCTATTACTTGACTGTGCTTAAATGAGGAGTACGGGTGGGATAAAACTGTAGTTGATTTAAAAATAAATAAATAATATATATATATACCAACAAAATTCTTCACTTTCACTTTTTAGTGGCTTCCAAATAATGGGATGAATAGCACATAGAAATGTTTGTCCCTCTATTAATGTACTTTTTGAAAATTTGGCCTTCAGAAAAACGTTGCTAAATAGCCGTGCTCTAGATATTTAATTAAAACCATAAACCTACATTCATCTTCTGAGTAATAGAAATGTCCAATCAGTTGAATGTTACACTAAGTGGTTAACATCATTTATTAGACTGACTGTGATTACAGTGGATGTAAAAAGTCTAGACACCATTGTTAAATTGTAGGTTTTTGTTATTTGCAGTATAATTATTGCTTTGTTAACCTCTAAACTGTCACCCCCATTTTGCCTGCGAACAGCATAGGGAATAGACTGTAGGTCAGCACGGTGATCTTTAAAGTCTACCAGGCGACAGCCACAAGCCTTCTGCAGCTCTGGTCAACAAAGAGTTTGTTTACATCTGTATTTATAAAGGCGGCACGGTGTCTTAGTGATTAGCACTGTGCATGTTTTTCCGGGTGCCCGTTTCCCCCACCATTCCAAAAACATGCAGATTAGGCTAATCAGCGGTTCCAAATTGCCCATTTTGTATGAATGCACGCATGAGTGTGTGTATGCATGTGCGCCCTGGCAAAAGATTGGTACGCAGTTCAGGATATACCCCGTCTTGTGTCCTAAGTTTCCTGGGATAGGCTCCAGGCCCCCCGTGACCCTGTATACAAGATAAAGCGGTATAGCCGATGAGCCATATGTATTAGTATTTTATATATATATTATGAGATTTTAAGCTTTCTAATGATATGTGCTACCATATTCCTTACAATATTATGCTTAAAAATTATGTGGGTAAAATACTAGGAGTTATGTGACAAACGTTCCCATATGAAGGCCATTGATCTTTTAAAGCACCCTTTGAATATAATCAAAAATGTATTCTCTCCCTTCTTAGAACAATATTCAACCGCTGAAGTGCTCTCCGGTGCCCAGGTCTCTTTACGTCAGGGGTCTCAAAATCAGTTCCTGGAGGGCTGTAGCCCCACAGAGTTTTGTTCCAACCCTGCTCTAACATACATACCATGTAGTTTTCAATTAAGCCTTAATGAATTGTTTAGTTGGATCAGGTGTTTAAAAATTAATTATGGTTGGAACAAAACTCTGTGGGGCTGCTGCCCTCCAGGAACTGAGTTTGAGACCCCTGCTTTAAATCCTTCCACAGGTTTATGTCTGTAGACTCTGAATGAGCCATTAAGAAAGTCACAAAGTCAACTCTGTGAAAACATGGTTCGTACAATTGGTGTGGAAGAACTGGGGTGGCTCTCCCAGTGCCCTGACCTCAACCCCAGTGAGCACTTTCAAGATGAATTAAAATGCTGACTGTTCAACATCAGTACCTTACCTGACTAGTTCCCTTGTAGGTGACTGGGCAAATTACCACTGGCAGGTTCCAAAATCCACTGGAAAGCCTTCTCAGAAGAGTGAAGGTGGCAGGAACTAACTGAAATGGGTTTTTCAATAATCACATATGGGTGTGATGGTCAGGCTTCCATAAACTTTTGGCCACATATTGTAAGTTGATGATGTAGTGGCTGGGGACTCGCATATACTGGTGCCTTTTTGCAGCTGTACTCTACTTTCCTACTAGCCATGCTAGCTAATCAGGTGGTTTGGGATTGTAGGAGGACGAGGATGATGGTAATGATTTTATTTTTCCTACAAAGAGCATTTTAAATGGGTTAAAATTAAATTATATGAGATATATGGGGTACTATTTTAAAAAATTTACATTAAATAACTACATTTCCTCTACTTTAAATGCCCACATCCTGAGATCTATGATGTTAATCAGTGCTTTTTTTCCTTACTGGATGTGATCTCTCATTTCTTTTCTAATACAAACAGGGCAACAATCTGTAATCATCAATTTTTAAACTGACATTGCAAAATGTTTCACCTCTACAAAAACTTAACACCCTTCAATGCAATAGAACTAATGCCACATGTTTTCCTAAGTTCATGACTCTAAAAATGTGTCTCAGTTAATGACATAATCCATCTTTTAACAGCTACATCATCGAGATCAGTACTGGAAACAAACGAAGAGTTTAAAGCAATGACGGCCACCATCCATTTGGGACGGAAACTCATCCTGAAGTACAATCGGCGTGAACTCACAGACAAGCTGCTTATCTTTCTTGCACTTGCTCTGTTTTTTGCAACTGTACTCTACATCCTGAAAAAGAGACTCTTTCCTTTCATTTAGAGCTAAAAATATATCAAGTGCCCTTTTTTTGCTATATGCAAATACTTTAAAGTGTGGTACTGTGTGAATATACGTGCATGTGCTTAAAACCGAAATGTCACTCTTCTCGTTTTAAACTTGAATCTGGACCTGGGAGGAAGGTTCGTTCTAGTTGCCAGTTTTTCCATCATTTGAGTTTAACCTGCAAATTACATCTCATAAAGTATAATGCAGTGCCTAGAACACACTTTAGTACTCAGTTTAAATTTATGTCATGCAAATAAAACAAAATGAGCATTTTGGCAAAAAACAAAAAAGGCAATTATGAAGTAACTGCATAATGCATATGCGGTTTATTGCATTGTGAGATATAATCTTTAAAGTCATATGTATTTTTAACACAAGTATGCTTAGTAGGAGGCACCATAATGCCTTTAATGCCTGATGCCTTTAAACCAGTGTATAGAAGTGCCTTCTCTTGTTACATTTCGAAGTGTTAAAACTTTATTTGCTGAGCCATATTTAAGCCAATGTAAACTGTTTACAGTTTTGTACAGTGTTAATTGTGCCTAGCTTTTCTAAAGGAAAGGGAAGAAACAGTTAATATGCTGAAATTCTGGTAGTATTTATTAAGGAGGTGCTGTTAGTGTTAATACCTTATAGTGTTTCTCAGAGTCAGACCACTGGAGGGTGCTGTAGTGTTTCCCCATTTAATCTTTACAATTACTTTGTCAAGTACTGTGAACAGTCCTTTTTTCTTTTTCCCTGGAAAATGAGGAAATAATAGAGCAAAGGTTCCCAACCCTCGTTCTTGGTGTACCCGTCCCGCTTGAACACACACAGACACACTCTGTGTTAATTAGTGATAAGTCTCATCAGATTTGTAGCAGAGGGAATTCCAAACCTTCTCAGCAGCACTGTGTTGCCTCTCAGAAATTCCTCTGAGCATGATGACTGATTTCTGTGAACTTGTATTCAGGGATAGTATAGTTCAGATGACTCCGCTGTGACAATGTTACCTTATTTAGAATATTTAATTCACTATCCGTGACCTCATGACTGTTTAATAAACACCAACTGATTTTTAAGTCTGAATTTTAATATCATTTAACTTCTGACTTTAACGGTATTGTTGGGATTCTTTACTAACAAGTGTGTGTATATATGACACAACCAAATAATTAAAACACACACATCTTAGACATCATTTATTGACAAATTAATTTTGTAGGGAAAAATAAGTTTATGGATAAAATGGATTTTTTTTTCATGAAGTGCCAAAAATAGAAGAAAAATTAGTTTCGACCCAACAATGTATAAATGTATAAATAATACAAGTAGTAAAGAAAATACAATTAAACGACAACATAATACTTTGTACCTAACAAATGATAATAATATTGCTGTACCTAACAAGTGATGGTACATAACAAAGTCATGCATAACATTTAAAAAAAATTGAAATAAATAATACAAATTGTACAATTAAACAGAGTAATTGATCTCTGTACACATCGCTTTGAAAAATATGAGGTAGATACCAAATATTACCATAGTGTCAAATTCTTTGAATTATGTCACTTTTATGTTAAACCTCTCTATTAAAAACATTCAAATTTTCTCATAAGTTTAATTTGCTATATCACTCATATTTAATAGCAAAAATGCTCATCATTATACATACACATATCATTGGCCAAAAACATAGAAATATGATTTTTTTTTTCTGTTCTTTTTTGTTGTTGTTCTTGATAACATTTTTAAAGAAACATTTTATTTTTTTAGCTGTTATGTAGCTGGATATCAATTCAATTTCAGTAGATGTCATTGTTGCAAATCACAGTTTTTCTTCATTCAGTGTATATAAGATAAACATTACCGAGCCTAATTCAACTTTGGCATGACCGAGGAGGGACTGTACAAAACTAAATGTGGATCAGAGCTTAAACATACACTGATCAGCCATAATATAATCAGTTATATACTGCTAAACTAGTGACATAATCATGGGTACTCAAGGCTCATCTATGCCTGTGGGTAGCAAAAGTCTGACCTTCTCCAAATCAAAGAAAAGCCAATGTAGCACAAATCGCTGAATAAAGTATATGCGGAGAATGATAGAAAGATCTCATATACCCAGTGCATCACAGCTTGCTGCTAATGGTGCTTAGCTGGCAAAGAGGTCAAGGTTGATCTAGCCTCCAAATTCCGCAGCTGGACTGTTGTGTCTGATCCACAGAGGTCTCCATCTTGCAACTTAAAGCACTTAAAAGATCTCCTGATAATGTTCTAGTGCCAGATACACTGGCACCTTTAGAGGTCTTGTGGATTCCTATTGGAGGCTCAGAGCTGGTTTGGTGGCACAAGGGAAACCAACACAATATTGAGATTAATGTTTTAATTTTGTAATATTATGGCTGGTCAGTGTATTGTACTCTAGTGAAATAATGCCAAGAAATTACTCTAATAAAACATGGTGGTGAGGTTTCATTTTCTAGCTACTGTGTTCACTTGAGTTTAAAAGACTGCTGGTTAGAGAGTTCTTTCTTTACAACGTCCAGACGTTCGTCTGGTGATTAAACAGAAACTCAGAGAGGCTCCTGGTTTGTATGAAATGCATTTTCACTTCATTGGCTGTTACCGTTCTAATATTCCATTATCAAAGTATAGAGTTGCACTATGGTAGCAACAATACTGTAGATAATACATTCATTAATTAGAGTGTCATTAATAGACCTGCTTGATGTGCTGCACTGTGATGCAATGGAGGCACTGAAGGCTAGGAAACGTCTTTATAGAGGATCTAAACCTGCTGCCCATCAGGCGGTGGAAGAGGAGGACCAGCAGTAAGCAGGACGTTTGTACTGCTGGTAGTAGGCACAGGAGTGAGGTTAGGCACAGTTTGGATCCTGCTGTGGTCGGGCAGACAGAGGGTCAGGCTGGCACATAAGGCGCCCCAGTTCTGCTCGCATTGGCTATGAATGTGGTGTGTAATGGTGACGCGCACCACCTCACCACATCCCAGGAGGATGTTTACCAGTTCCACATATGGCCTAGAGATATGATAGAGAGAGATAAAATAAAAAAAAACTTCCTGTATGAAAAATTTAAAACGCTGTGTTACGGCCCTTGAAAATGAGACACACTGCTGTAAGTTTAAAAGGAGAGCAAATACCCTTTAGGAAAGAGATCCTGGAAGTGGATCATCTCCATCATAACGTTGATGTTCTCTCTGACCACTGAGCAGACGTTGTGTTTGTTGTAGCACTCATGCTGCAGCTGAAGCACCATCTTCCTCATAGAAACACACTTGCGACTGATACAGCCAAACTTGTGACGCAAGCCATGTGCCATGCATTTTAGTGCATCCTTGATGAATGATTTGCCCTGCAGCAAATATTAAAATGTTGACATTTACATCTTAAGTTAATTTTATATATACATATTATAAGTCCAAAAGTAGTTGTTGAGGGATGAGAGTGATTCCTGTTAAATGTTAATAAACTTTTATTATTTTAGAATAACATTTATATTCCTGTATTATCTATTAGGTATCTAGTATCTATTAAGTGCTGTTCTCTTTTTATTTTATTTATTTTTTTTTTTACAATTATTTCTATGCTTATAAATCTATTTTTATTTTAACAGGTGCATAACAATTGATTTAACACTGGGGTTTGAGATCTCTATGTATGTATATGGTTGTCTGAGGACAGTATGAGTAAATAGCATACCTTCTGTTTGCTTTTCGTTTTTTTCTATTGACCAACCAACTACAAAATCACTGGTTGATCTTTTACTCCTCTACATGTCATTGTACACTTGCTGTTGTTCGAGCCTGCAGTTACTGCTGTGTGCAGAGGATGGATCAGATGCAACCAAGTCTCACACAGGGGTTAGGGGATGTTATTATTTCCTTACCAATTATGTTTTATCAAGCCAAGCACTATAGCATGTTTTATAACAGTTAGTCATTTTAATGAGTCATTATGTTCTGATGTTTGGGGGTGAATTGGACAGTTTTGATTACTGGAGGGTTTACCCCCAGGGGCAAATTTTGTCTATGTCTAGTATATAAGTTCCATGCCAGTGGCGCTGGATCAAGCATAACCCTGACCATCAGTTACTAATGATGAATGAATAGCATCCTTATTTCTATCCCAGCTGACAGTGATGCTCTAGAACACAACAGGACACAAAGCAGTAGGTAATATATATTCAAGTGAAGGTGTGACCTGTGTGTCTATGGTCATTATAAGAAAGGTGTGCAAGAAGATATTAATATGTTATTGTTAGTCTTTTGGCTTCTCCAGGCCAAGGGGTCGCCACAGCGGACGATCAGATCCACACACACACACACACAACTTGGCACGGGAATTATGGCGGATGCCCTTACTGATGCAACCCACCCATTTTATATGGGCTTGGGACCGGCACTGTGTCCAGTGGCTGGGGGTTTGGACATTGGGTGTGAAATTAACCTCGTGCATGGCATGTGAGAAAAGCAGTGTCCAGATGTTTATAAGTGCAGCTGAGAAACTTGTTGCACCTACAGAGGGAGTAATGGTGACAGTGATATATCTCCCTAGACCAGAGGATTTGACTGTGTCCAGAACACTTTGCTAATTCACCTGCACTTAAACACACCCAATAAACCTGGCAATTAACAGATGGATTTGATCAGCTACGTCTATGAACAGCATTTTCCCCATCCTGTGCTTTACACTGACAGATCCTCCTCTTGGACTGGACTTCAGCACCCCTGCTTTAGCCTGTCCACTAGTCTACTCCTGAGCAGTGTGGAGCGCTTCTTACCTGAGGGTCGAATTTGCCGGCGTTGTGCAGGAAGTTCATGCAGATGTCGTGCAGTCCGCGGATCTCACACGAGTTGTTAGTGAAGCACTGAAACGTAGCGCAGCCGACATCTCCAGCGCCCAGCAAACACTGCTGCATCTGCGCTACATCCACACACACACACACACACACACACACACACACAGACCACAATAAAGATCTAAACACATCAACTAGACGGGTTACTTTTAATAGTGATCATATAATTAAACAATCCAGAGTATGAATGGGAACGAAGTGCGCTTTTCTGGTTCGGTTAGTTTGGTGCGTAAAGACGTTTCTGCTTTCCGACATCGACAGTTCAGGTGATTTAGGTTAGTGGATTTTTTGCTACACACTATGAATCGATGAAAAAATATAAGGAACGATCACAGGGGGAGGTAGTGTTCAAGGTGATTAATATCATGTGAATTTGATGCGCTTTTGGGTGTAAAAAAAAAAAGATTTTACTTAAATTAATACCCTGCACAGGACCATGAAGTTAAACTTGCACGTGTGTGTTCCGTAAGGCCTACCTTTATCCTTCAGGGACAGTCTTCTTTTCTGAGCGGTAAGGGGTCTCTCCTGGGAGGAGCTCTCGTGAGAGTCGGAGGAATCCGTAGCGTCCACGCTGCGCTGTACAGCCAACGCCAGCACCACCACGGCAAGCTTCACAGACATGACTTGGAGTGCTGATCAAACTGAACAGCAAGCGCACGAGCTCGCTGAGAGTGCGCGTGCAGCCCCCTGCAGCGTCACCGCACGAGGCGGCTGAAGGCGACAGGACGGAGGCGGGAAGGCGCAGCTGCGGGGGATGATGGATGCTCGCTGTATCCGCTACAACTCCAGGGCGTGAGGAAGGACACGAGCAGGTGCCGTCAGTCTCCCAGCTGCCCTATCACCGGCGCGGGAGTTACGTGCCACCCCGCACACTGCCCTGCTCACCACGAGACCCTATCAGTGCGTCACCAGGGGTTACTATAGTTACCGGGGTGGCGTTAGGGGATGGAGTCAGAGCGCGTGGCGAAGTTGACGTGGTGGGAAGGTAGTAGTGGAGGGTATATCTCTGGTGAGCTGAGATATACATTTTTTTATATATATATATATATTTTATATATCTTTGTTCCATACTTTTTCTTTCGTTCGTTAGGACCACTAGACACCTTCCTATTGTATGTTTGAATATCATTCTGCATCCTCAAAATACATTTGCTAAATGAATACAGTATTCATCTAAAAAAAATAATAAAGCAGTCATGTTTATAGCTTAACTCTAATACTTAACATCTCATCAGGTCATTTAACTAAATGCTGATCATTAATTCCTATTATCAGCACCTTATTAATGTTTCCCACAGGTAGAGCTGAATCTGTAGGATGCCTGGCCTCCCAATACAAATGTATGAGGTGTAAATAATGAAGGAATAGAAATATTTATGATATTTATGGAACTGAGTGTAAAGGGTTATTGTCTTCAGTAAGTTGATACTTTCACCCCAGTTTTTCCCAGTTGGCAAACCTTTCTTGGTGGTGTTTTCGTTTTGGGCACAACAGTAGTTTGTATAACCCAATGCAAACTTTCCATCATGGAACGGAAGATAACAATGAAAAGTTTGCATTAATTACTGTTGCCCCAAACTAAAACACTACCAGGAAAGATTTGCCAAATGGCAAAATTTTACTTACTGGGGTCACGGACTTATACTTACATCCTGTACTACCACAAGAAAATATGCATTTATTCTTTTTAACCTTTAAAGGGATAGAAATGGAACAACTTGGCACAAAACATTTCTGATCCTGATCAAGATCAAGTAGATCTGGATACAATTCCATTAACACTGGGCATACACACATGCACACACACACACACATGCACACACACACACACACACACACACACACACACACACACACACACACACACACACACACACACCATCACAGCTAAAGGAATTTTTTATGCCAATCCATATAATGTTTTGGAAGGTTGGAGGAAACCTACACATACAGAGCTCAAAATCCAAAGCTGTGAACTGGAAATACATCCTGATGCACTGCTGCACTGCCTGGGAGAAATATCCCCTGAAATATTTTCTCCTGCCTTTACATGTGGTATCTCTGTCTTACCCTGCATAGATAAATTAAGTACATTACTAGTTAAACAAGACTACATCTGTCTTGAAGGCATGTAGCAAATTAATAAAGGAGTAAACCTACTTTAGGGCAAAGTTTCCTCAGCATGGCCATTACAGGGGGAAATAAACATCTGCCAGTTTGATCCTAATCAAAAAACACAAACTGTTATATTGCTTGAGATAGTAAAAAAAAAAAAAAGAAAGACGCAGAAGGTATAATAGGACAGATGAAGTGTCCATCAATGGAGAGACATAAACAAACAAACAAACAAAAAAACAGGCCCATCAAGCACCAGGTGAGATGTAAACATGGCAAATTAGCTGAAATGGAAATGAAATCCCTGGATGGAAAGAGTGGTGTAATCTGCCTCTCCTCACTAGCCAATCATGGGCATCTGTGAGTAGAAAGCAGTTGTGTCTGAGTGTATTATGCAATCCTATGACTCAGCATGAACAGCAGGTCAGAAAGTTGAAATTGGCTTGCATCATGTGTCTTGGAAGCATTACTTATTTTAATTTGAAGTAGACTATTAGTATACTAAAATACAGTATCTATTCAAAAAAGTCTGAATACTTATTTCCCTCATAGTATGTCAATATTTAATATTTAAGTGTGGCAAAAGTCATTGTAGGAAGCATCATGTAGCTTGCATTTTGCATTATGTAGCAGGTGATTACATAAACTGGTCTGCAGCAGGTACTTTTGTGTATGCTGATGTTTGGAAATCATCAGGGAAATTAAAAGATGTTTGTATGTTTGTATAAAAATATTTGATTAAATGTGCATACGAGGGCCAACATGTCAAACCAGGATGAAATTTAGATGTTAAAAGTGATTGATATTTACATAAATACAGTATGGTGATTAGACGCTTAACCATAGTAAAACATTTGAATGGTGCAAACAGTTTAACGAAGGCTGTACATCCATGTGGCTGGGAGCCCACTGCAGTCATTCCCGTGAACATGCAGCAAGTAGACTGCCTCACATTTTAATAGTCTATAGTCAATTTCAAGTCAATCAATTTTATTTATATACGCTTTTAACATTACAGGAACTGGATGCCACATCCCCCTACTGTCCTGACCGCACTCTAAGCCATGTATACTGTACATGTTTCGTCTAGTAAAGTCCTGGGAGGAGAGCATTTCAGACATTTCGGGCAGTGGTGGCTCAGGGGGCTAAGGCACTGAGTTACTGATCGGAAGATCGGCGGTTCGATTCCCAGCTCAGCCAGGTTGCCATTGTTGGGCCCTTGAGCAAGGCCCTTAACCCTACCTGCTCCAGGGGCGCTGTATCATGGCTGACCCTGCGCTCTGACCCCAGTTATGCTGGGATATGCGAAGAAGGACTTTCACTGTGCTGTAATGTATATGTGACAAATAAAGGCTTAACTTAACTTAAAAGTCGACAGTCTGATCATGGCTCTGGCGTACTGAGAAACCTTTCTACCTTGATAGTATCCAAGATCTAGTGAATCTCTGGGATAAGTGCATTAGTGTAGTAGGGAATTATTTAGATAAATAAAGGCAGTTTTCACTTTCATAACTGTGTATTCTGCACAATCAAAAGTTCTGGTTTGACTATGGTAACCTCATAAGGTAACAACATGGAAGAGAGTTATTCTGATTCAACAGTCTGTTCCAAAATCACTGGTCATTGTATTTGGCTAAAAATATCTAAAAAATTAAAAGGAACCATACAATATTTGTGCTTATAAGATAATTCTACCGATTATATTCCTTATATCAAATTAAGGCATCAATCAGTGTTGTTTTGTATCAGTGTGTATTTATTATTTATCATGTGTCAGGGGGAACAGGACACAAGCTGAAAAAACTACTCCAAACCTCTGTTCGACCTGAATTGCTGTGTTGTGGAAGGGCAGTGTTTCTCCAAACACCACGTCTGCAGGTTTGATGAGTCAGAAAGTGGTTTCTCAAGAACAAATCAGGTATAAAACATTAATCTTTTTTGACCATAAATGGATGAGTAAAGACAAACTGTCCTCATCAATAGCCCATGGCCTCTACACACCCCCCCACATGTTTAGTTTAGATAATATGAAAGTGTTCTGGGCTCTGAAACTGAGTCTGCTGCTGAGGACAAAGTCATAGTTTGTAATCATTAAAATTTTCATCTTGTTAAAGAAAAGCAATCTGTTTACACTTCTGTTTATATAGTATAATTTTGGTGTCGAATAGATTTGTTATTTGGTATTATTCACAGTTTAAACATAACTATAAAGAGCCATAAATTGAGCTACATTATCTATAATATAGAACATACCGTACATGAGACATGTCTGTTTAGCTCCTTTTTGGTTAACCTAGTAAATGTGTTTATTTGACAGACCCTTTTATTCCATATAGTCTTTTATAAATATTCCATGTGGTGCTTTGTGAACTATTATATGAACTATTGTATTTTGCAATGGGCTTTGGTGAGGTGCTTTATCATATGTTAGTGTATACACACTTTTTTCAGTCTTCAGTCACTTTTTTTTAGAACGATTGCTGTGTGGTTTACATTTAGGTCATGTTTACCCCCAGTGTTTGCACTTGTGCTTGTATAATATGGTGACATGTATTGTGGCCTTGAAAGAAAAAATTATGTGCATCTGAACCAGTCATTAAAAAATTCTGACAGGGGGAAGCTGCGTTTAAATAAAAATTCTTTGTAACCGAAGCTGCTACTACTTTAGTATTCAAACTGTGAACTATTTATGAAAAGCATTGGAATTGTTATGGTAGAAAAAACTAGTGTTAATGAATGGGCCACTATCTGCTAAAATACTAAAAAGTGTATGAAATGAGCAACATTCTTTTATAAAGTCCCAATAAATAGCGCACCATCTCAACATTCACCGTCATCAGTGATGCATATTTTGTGCTATGTCTGACATCATTTGGCAGAGTTGATTTAGGAACTTGATAACTTGATAAGCCAAAACAGCTGGATGGTTTAACAGTTAAAACTATTTTCTCTTAGAAAGACACTACAGCATACATTAAGTAAAAACTGAAATGGAGCTCTAAAGTTTTTCTTATATTTATGTTATTTATCATGTTAACATGATAAACATGTCAGTCTGCATGATTCTTCTCAGGGTTTGTCCAATCTAGACTGTCGAAGTCAAAAAGTCAAGATGTTCAAAAATGTTCCCATATCTTAGTTAATATATAGATTGGTGATCTAAAAGAAAAGTCGTGACTCTATTATGCTTTTGGAGAAATGTTACTTGGTTCTCGCTTAGGCCCATGCCAGACTGAGCCTGCCCGATCCGTCTGATCTCGGAAGCTAAGCAGGTTAGTACAAGAGACCGCCTGGGAATACCAGGTCCGGTAAGCATTTTCAGTTTTATTCCTCTTATAGTTTCATAAATTTATTTATTGTAAAGTCAATAATACCAGCTTTTGCTTAGGCCCATGCCAGCCTGAGAGCGCCTGATCTTGTCTGATATTGGAGACTAAGGGCTTGGGCCTGGTTAGCACTTGGATAGGAGACCGCCTGGGAATACCAGGTGCTGTAAGCGTTTCAGTTTGTTTTTTTAAAGTCCTTTGTTCTGGTTGAAATAGATCTCCCTTTAATCCAGCTTTTGCTTAGGCCCATGCCAGTCTGAGAGTGCCCTTCAAACCAGCTTTCACCTCCAGCCTGGCCGGTCACAGAACGCCCCATGTTGTCTGATCTCGGAAGCTAAGCAGGCTGTGGCCTGGCTGGGGCCTTGTTAGTACTGCCCAGGAGACTGCCTGGGCATACCGGGTGCTGTAGGATTTTCAGTTTTATTCATATAGTTAAATAAATAATAATAAAAAAAAACATTTTAATTGTTTAAATAGGCCTCCCTCCAAACCAGCTTTCACCTGCAGCCTTGCCAGTCTGAGAGTGCCCCACCTTGTCTGACCTCAGAAACTAAGCAGGCTCTGTCCTGGTTAGTACTTGGATGGGAGATTGCCTGGGAATACCGGGTGCTGTAATCTTTTCAGTTTTATTCTTCATGTAGTTTTTGATTTTTTAAAAGTCCATTGTTATAGTTCAAATAGGCCTCCCTTTAAACAGCTTTCGATTAGGCCTATTCCAGTCTGAGACTGCCCGATCTCGTTTGATCTCAGAAGATAAGCAGGCTCAGTCCTGGTTAGTACTTGGATGAGAGACCAGGTACCGTAAGCTTTTCACTTTTATTCCTCTTATAGTTTCATTTATTTATTTATTTATTTATTTTAAAGGCCATAGTTATAGTTCAAATAGGCCTTAGTTTAAACCAACTTTCGCTATGCCCATGCTAGGCTGAGAGCGCCTGATCTCTGAAGCTAAGCAGGCTCGAGCCCGGTTAGTACTTGGATAGGAGACAGCATGGAAATACCAGGTGCTGTATATTCCTCTTATATATATATTTTTAAACTAACTAACTAATTAATTAATTAATTTGAATGTACATTCTCATAGTTCAAATAGGCCTGTCTTTAAACCAGCTTAGTAACCTGCTTGGTTTGTTAGCTACTGTAGCTAGCTGGTTTGCTAACTCCTGCGTGTATTTAGCTATGTCCAGTAGTTATTTGCTTATACGTTGCTGCTTATATGTATCATGAGAACTACCTATAGGCTGGAGTAGGACCAAGATAGTTTTACCACAACAGGCAACCACTACTCAATGCTGTAGTGACATGCTTAATTTAATACAAAGCTTTTATGCTATGAAATTTCAAAAGGTCAACCTATATGGTTTATAGGCCAGGGATACTCATTTTGTGTCCCTGGTCTATAAACCATATAGGCCAGGGACACAAAAAAAAAAAAAAAAAAGATATATATATTGTATTTTGTATGTACAGCTCACAATATGCGCAAAAGAAGAATACTTACTGTACATAGTATATTTTGTAGAAAGCATAGATGTACACTTCTTGTTTAACTTTCTTATTTACACACAGAAGAAACATGCCATCTATGCTACTTATGCTACTGAGTAACTGTTTCAATCGTAATGTCCGGTTTTATTTATTTTTTAGAAATTATAATAATTATATATATACAGGGTGGGCCAAAAGTAGGTTACAGTTAACACTTAATTTATACAACACTTATTTACATATATTATAATTACATATTAGACATTTTACATTGAACATTTAATCTCTCAAGTGCTCAAAGATTCCACCTTGTTGATAATAATAATTTTTATATCTAAAACATGATTGTGGTGAAGCAGATAATTAAGTAACTGTAACCCTACTTTTGGCCCACCCTGTATATATATATTCTGAAGTGTGTGTCTGTTTTGGCAGTGGAGTCACGCAATATGAAGCTGTTCTTTTTCAAGCGAAACATGCTTTGTATATGATGCATCCCTTTAAGTTTTTCTTTGGTACCCTTCTGTAAAAGAAGGATTCAAAACAAAATTAAGTAAATTAAGTAATTAGGTAATTAAGTAACAACAACAATCAGTTTTTATTTAGAGACATGAAGGTCAGCTGTTCAGGAATAGTTCTTGTCTACAGTATTGTAGTATTTGCATTTGCAAAATCCACCAAGCACCATGGTGAACTGGCTCTCGTGGAGACCATACCAGGAACTATATATATATATATATGTATAAACTATATAAACTGTGGACCATTGCAAAACATTGCTTAACCTATTTCTCATGCTGGCCTTCTAGTCCAGTAGAATGTAGCAGAGTATAGTCAATAAAGTCATGGTCACTGGGCCTGTTTAATTATTTAGCACTTATTTGAGAGTCATTTCTGACTTTTCTAAGGTTTCACTTTGAAAGACAACTCCTCTCTGATGAGGATCTACACAGGAGCAAGACAAACCAGGGAACTCTTAAATGGAACCTATTTCTTCTTGTACTAAATATTCAAAAAGACTGTTAACTAACAACTCTTCACAGACATTAAAATAAAACGGGCTTACTTGCCAACTTAGCACATTTTTATGGATCATACACAACCTTGAGGTATGAGGCAGCAGAGACTCTGTGCCAAAGTAATGTTCAGGCCGAGTGGAAAATTATAGCCCACTCTATAGCCAGGAGATGTTTTGATGAAGAAAAGTCTTGCAAGTCCCACAAAGTTCTCTGCTAGCTTTGTTAGCACACACGTATACAGTACACCAAAGAGTATTTACACAACTTTTCAGTGTAAATCTAAATGACCTATTCAGTAGCTGATTGACACGTGACCCCTGATCTGCAAACAAATTTGTTCTTACAAATACCTGTACCCATGATCTCTTGTGCTATATCTTGTTATGACTGCAATAGCTGTGGAAAAACATGTATTGCATGATTGTTTGAAAAACACAAATTACACCTAAAACTTCTCATAATGCTTGGTAGAATGGCAGATGTTTGAAAAAGTGGGAAAACATTGGACTATGAAAGAAAGTATGTAGTGTGAATCAAAAAGCTGGAGCAACCAATGTTATACAAATGTGATATTAACAATTAATTTATATTACACTCGTCATAATGCTGGAGGTATGCTCATCTTCAGAATTATTGACATCTTTTATGAGAATGGGAAAAATGTTTGTATAACTTCAATAGTAAAGGCAATTTTCTATTCAGATAAATGGAGCACTTACTTCCATTAACAAAAAGCATTAAAGTTATATACCCTTTTATAGTCATATGTGACAAAAATGTCAGCAGCATAAAATATTTATGTAAATAAAAGAAAGGGTTTGTCTGTACATTGGTCAGAACTCTTTCAATATCTTTATGTTTCATATATTGGAGGATCCGAAAGAAGTCTCAGAAAAAAATTCTGTCTGTATGTCTGTATGTCTGTCCAGCCAAGTTTGTCACAGCATCACACGAAACTGGCTGGACAGAATTTAATGAAAGTTTGCCAGTCCTTTGGTATTTGCTTAAAGGTAAATATGTGCCATCAATTAAATCGAAATGTATAAGGTATAAGGGATGTTATAAGTGCCCATATTTGTGTCAGAATCAAAGCAAGTATGTGGAAGCCACAGAAATGGCCTTAATGCATCTACAAAGTGCCCAAATCCTTACAAAACACAAGCAAACACGCAACACAGCATGGTTTATTCCATAGAAAAATTATATAACTTTTGAACCTTTAAAAATGTTCAATGTATGGTTCTTCTTCCTGCAGGAAGTTTAAAACCAGTTACCTGAACTGAGCATGATGGTCTAGTGGTTAGCACTGTAGCCTCACACCTCCAGGGTTAAGGGTTTAATTCCCGCCACAGGTCTGTTTGCGAGGTTTCCCCCTGCTTCTTGGGTTTCCCCTGGGTACTCCTGTTTCCTCATGCAGATTGCCAAACTAGCATTCCGAAATTGCCCAGTGTGTGTGCCCAGGGTATGCCCCACCTTGTGCCATAGCTCTCCTGGTATAGGCTCCAGGCCCCTGCAACCCTGTACAGGATAAGAGGTATAGAAGATGGATGGATGAATGAATGAATGAATGAATGAAAGAATAAAGATAAACCTATGAGATTTACAGGACAGTCCTCCACCTCCATGGTTTATTCTCTTCACCTCTTGGCTATATAGTACTGCTAAGAATTTAAAAATACGTTCATTCCTGTTAGTTAGTTACATTAACTGTCCGTCACTAACTGTTGGTGGGTGCTGGATATCAGCAGAACAGTCAACTGGAAAGAGCAGATAGGTCATAAATCAAAAGGGATGGAAAAAATACACAATTAAGTCACAGTGTGAATAAATGTTATGAAACTAATGTTAGCTTAACTTCATTGGGCGCTAACATGAGCATTGTAATGTTAATTCACGCTTTGAATATTTGGATGGCAGGGAGTTCACTGTCTATGACTAAAATATCTGTATCAATAGGAAGATGTATTTTTGGATATTTAGATAAATACCCGAATAAATATTTGGCCTAATAAATACTAGCAGTCAAGACGTTTGTATATGCACAGCATAAGTTAATAAAAAATTATATATATATATACAGTACAGACCAAAAGTTTGGACACACCTTCTCATTCAAAGAGTTTTCTTTATTGTGTTCTTTATTGTATTCTTTAGCCCAAACGCGTCTCTTCTGCTTGTTGCCTGTCCTTAGCAGTGGTTTCGTAGCAGATATTCTACCATGAAGGCCTGATTCACACAGTCTCCTCTTAACAGTTGTTCTAGAGACGTGTCTGCTGCTAGACCTCTGTGTGGCATTGACCTGCTCCCTGATCTGAGCTGCTGTTAACCTGCGATTTCTGAGGCTGGTGACTCGGATGAACTTATCCTCCGCAGCAGAGGTGACTCTTGGTCTTCCTTTCCTGGGGCGGTCCGCATGTGAGCCAGTTTCTTTGTGGCGCTTGATGGTTTTTGTGACTGCACTTGGGGACACTTTCAAAGTTTTCCCAATTTTTTGGACTGACTGACCTTTATTTCTTAAAGTAATGATGGCCACTCATGTTTCTTTACTTAGCTGCTTTTTTCTTGCCATAATACAAATTCAAACTCTTTGAATGAAAAGGTGTGTCCAAACTTTTGGTCTGTACTGTACATATCAAATTCAAAAGAGATTTATTGGCATGGTAAAGAGAAGTATGTATTGCCAAAGTAAATAATAAAAGCAAAAATAACAAAATCTATCTATCGATCTAAAAATACAAGGCCATTGCCGCAGATACCGTATTGTCTGACATCATCAGCAGATGTACTGTAGGACCTGAGCAGATCTGACCACTCCAACACATCTGCTACCCACACCACATTACAGCATTGCCGATATCCAGCACAACGACACTCCCTCTTGTGATATTGCTTTAAAATATTCCTGGAAAGTTCTCAGTATCCAGGAACTACTGTTGCTATTGACATTTACAGTGTAATGTTTTTCTATCTGATTTATATTTATATAAGTCATATTTCTTGCATCCCTTACTTACATATCTGACCTACAAAGTAACCTGTGGCTCAGTATAGTATATGTTGTGGCATATGCCTTGTGTGACAGGATCACTACTAACCTACTAAAGACCCTAGACACAAGTTCACAGGATTTCACAAAATCACTATGGTCAAGGTGAAAGCTTGTGCAACACCTATAGGTCACCACAGCCCCATTTGATGTTATAAAGCCTACAGGTGGCTCACCTGTCCCAAGAAATTATTCCCTCATGGATAGAAGTGTGGTAGAAAAGGTAGACCCCCTGTTCAAAACAAGCAGTCCAATCCAGACACTTTAGGAATGCTAATGAGTCTCTCTGCATGTCTTTGGACTGTGAGAGGAAACCAAAGTACCTGGAGGAAAGGGGACATGTTTTCCCCATGTTTGCATGTTTTCAAACACGGGGAAAACATGCAAACTTCATGCACACAGACCCCAAAGCAGAAATCAAACCCGGACCCCTGGAGGTGCAAGATAACTCGCCAGAAGTACAAATATTTAAAACATATTTTAAAAGTTTAGTTTGAAAGCTACCAGAAAGCTATTCATAATGCCAACCGGGTTGACTGGTGTTTCCTAATCGCCCGTAGTGTGTGTGAGTGTGCATGCGTGCATCCTCTGCCTCATGCCCTGATCTCCCTGGGATAGGCTCCAAGTCCCTTGCAACCCTGCATAAGAAAACAAAGATGGATGAATGTTTCTTACACTTAAAAAATTCTTTGCATCTTTGCATCTTAGCAAGTGAAGATGTAGTCTCTTAAATGAAAAGTGATCTAACATTTCTCATGGTGATATATATATATAGTACATGAGGAATATAAGAGGATTATGCCTGAATGCTAATAGAAAAAGCTCATTTAAAAATTAAAAAATAAATCTAGAAAAAATGGCTTAAAAATATTATATTAGTTAAAAAAATCTAATAAATGTTTCATAATCTAAACAATATTATAAGAGAAATATTAGATTAATTTATTATAATTTCCCAAGGCAATAGAATACAAATTTGCAGTTGAAAAGCAAAATTCCTCCAAACTCTCAGGCAACATGAGCATTAGCTCTGGTTAGCATTTGGCAGCCCTGTTTGACACAAAGGCACCTCTGTTCCTAAAATTACATAGAAAGGAAAGTACCTTAGATTGGTCGGGTCAAACAATGCACTTGGGCCTTAGCACATCTGGCCTGCATGCAACTAATCTCAACTAGCCATTGAATGTAATGAATCTCCTTCACAAGTGGGCGTGAAAGGAAAAAAAAAAAAACGAAGGCGCAATTAAACTCAACAGATGCAAGAAGGCTTTGCTGAGGAATGTCGATTTAATTGTTGTGGCTTGAGCAGCACACAAGTGACCTGCAGCTGCGTTTCAGTGCGATTCTTTCCCCCTATCCCTATTCAAATAATTACTCTGGTGATTTATAAATGTCGAGAAGACAAATGCAGTGTCAGCTGAGACTCCCCTTGACCCCCTCCTCCCCGTGATGCAATGAACATACAATTTTACACTACATTAGCAAAGCTCTCCAAGGACAGGAGGATTTAATTGCTGCATATCTTGGGCCAAAAAGTGCTGCATAAATCCACTTCTTTTAACCGTGTATTTTTTCATTGTTGTACATTTTTTCATATATCAACATTAAATATTAGTAATGACACTATTTGCATATTGTTGCATGACCTTGATTTTTTTATTCAATCATTCAGTAACCACTTTATCCTGGTGGATCTGAAGCCCATCTTGGTAACACAACGTATAACTGGATAATTCACCTGTTACGGGACACCAGTGCTTTCCAGGGCACCATGCACATAGCCCACAAGAACCCATGGTGACACAGGTGTCCCAAACCCTTTAAATGTCCTGAGAAGTTCCTTATTCAGCTTTATTTAGCTTTTTTATTGCGTTGAAATCAAGGAGTCTCTAAGTGACATCTAATGAATATCCTGGTAGTCTTATGTGGCAATCTGTGAATTTGTGTATGCATGACATAATTTCCGAAAATCCTACCTATGACTAGGTACAAGTACACTACGGATGTTGGAAAGGCTATGATGAATTCTAATTCAGTTAACCAGTTATTATTATATATGCAGTTATGCTTATGAAGTACAGTATGTAAATTCAATGAATTATAAATATTTATTGATTTCTAGATATTTCTCTCAATACCTAATTCATTTAGCTTATTTACCATGCTTATTACATCAGAACCACCTGCCTAATATTGTGTAGGTCACACTTGTGCCACCAAAACAGCTCTGATATATCAAGTTTAGACCAGTTAGACCACATTAAAACCACTGACAGGTGAAGGGAATAACATTGATTGTCTTGTTACAGTGGCTTGTCAGTGGGTGCGATATATAAGCTAGCACATGTGTAAGTATTTTAGTGATGATGATGCATGGGCCAGATATCGCTGATAAGCCTGATCGCTGGTAACTGTTCCTTACAGCACTTTGGATAAATGCTAACCAATACACATTGGGAAAAGTCCACAGGACCTGCTATTTTGGAGATGCCCTCACACAGTCATCAACTCATCACAATGTGGCCTTAGTCAAAGTCATTAAAATACTTACACATGCTCACTTTTCTGCTGCCAACAATGCAACTTGCTGTTCATGTGCTGGCTTATATTTCGCACCCACTGACAGGCCACTGTAACAAGATAATCAATGTAATTCCCTTCACCTGTCAGTGGTTTTAATGTGGTCTAACTGGTCTAAACTTGATATACATTTCATTTCCATACAGGGTGAAACTACTTTTTTAAGAGTAGTATTGCCATATTTCACACCAAGCCCAACAAAGTGATCATGTATTACCTGATTTAACAAATGAATGCTTGTCACATTAAGATGGCATAGTGTATGCCAGACTATATATTACCTGAAGAACTTTATTTAATTATGAAACAAAATATAAATAAAATAAGAGTCAATTCATAAATGCATCATATGACACAATTGACTAATTATGTCATATTACATGCCTCAGAAGTTACTTTTTACTCAAAGCTAGTGCTTTGAGGAACTATCAAACCAAGTAAATTGAGCAGCCACTGAAGCTCCCCTACATACTTGCTCTGGATACTTGCTATTATTATATATTATATATGATATATTATTATATTATATTGCTACAATGAATCCACATTACTGACCAACTAAAGGCAATGCTGCCTTTCTGTCAGTAGTGTTGCCAACACCAACAATACAAAGAATAATAGGCGTGTATTTTATATGCACTACACATACTGAGAAAAAAACCCTGTATGATGAATTATGTAAAAATAAATTGCAAACACAAAATCATGCTATGAGCTTTTTAGGTTCCAGGAATAGTGCTGGATGACGAATATTTATAATATTGAACTAAGATGTAACCGATATGCAATGTTACAGATACATTATGTAATTAATCTGATATAGATTCACCTGTATATATATTAATCCTATCATGGGCTATTAGGGCCAATATCTAAAAATATCCATTATAATAATTCCCCCTTAAAATATCATGATAATTGATAATCTTGTAAATAAGGCAAAACTCTCAAACAATGAATTTGTGTTTCCTTACCCAAGGACACCGCCCTTGCAGCTCAAGGATGCCCTTGCTTTGCACCCAAAGTAACAGTACTAATAAATGATCAGAAATGATTAGAATGTTGAATGTAACATGTAATATAAAACAAGCAAGAATTCTGTACACTACGTGATTGCATGAAGTCTTATATCGATTTTCGACATGTAATGTATAAAAATATTTATGAGTTATAAAACGGTTCAACAAATCATGGTTTCTTTCTGCTCCAAATCTATTTCAGAAGTCTAAAACAACTGTTTCTCGCTACCATACCATCCTGAAGAGGTGAAATATTTATGATTAGTAGTGAAAAACCTCTACCCTGACAGCACTTGGTGAGCACAGACAGCTTCCTGGTCCCCACAACTCAGCTTCCAGTTAGTGGGTCAGATCAGGTTTCGCCAGATGTGGAGAGAGGGACAAAGTATCGTTATCACCAGTTTTAGGACTTGTGCAGCAGTCACACAACCAAGCCAGTGCAGGAAACCTGAGATCATTTCTGGCTCAAGCTTGGTTTAAATTCTGATGAACATTTTCCTGAACACAATACAGAGGCTAATGATTTTGAGCCCTGAGGCTTAATTGCCAGGTGGTGTGTAATGCTGCGTTCTCAAAGATACGTGGAACGCTGTGTGCTATAGTGTAAACTGTCAACAATAAACAATTGCTTTTGGTGCCTGAATAATTTATGTTGATGATACAACTTACATATAAGAAATAAACAGAATAAAAATTGTATACACTCATTAAAATTGCAGTGAAACTGCAATAAATCATGTCAGATCTTTCTGTACACTAATGTGATAACCAACACACCAGAACAATTTTAGAACAAACCTTATTCAACAACCAAGTGCATATCAAAACACGTGTGTGCATGCTTTTAGCCAAGACTTTGTTCTGGTCCATGGATGTATTTATAGCATAAAAAGTTGTTTTTTCCCCCTCTGAAGCCATTCCTTTCCTGACTTCATCTTCAGTTGTCTGTCCTCCCCTGGGCCAAAATACTTGTTTGTATTTGGAGCTACCCAGATTCCATCTAGCCTGACTAACATGCCAGGTCTATCTTAAGATAAGAAGCCCCACAGCACGATACTGCCATCACCATGCTTTACTGTGGTGGTTCTTTGGATCAAAGGCACTTTTCTTAATTTTTTTATCCTTTATAATTATGCCCCAAAGGATCTGTGCAGATCTCACTGTAACACATTGTATCTGTAATTGAACCAAAAGATATTCCTAATAGTTGCATTTAGTATTGAAAGGGTGTCCTGCTCTTGCTAATGTTGCAATGATGTTTCATCTTCTCCACGTGCTGAAGATGGCCTTCACAGTGTTCCATGGTACATCTAATGTTTCGGACAGTTGAACCTTCCTCCAGATCAATATGTTTTGACAGAGAGATCTTGTACATGATTTGTAAGTTCATTGAAGATCATGGCTTCAGGACTCAGATGAAAGAAGGATGATGTTAAGGAAATCACACATTAACAGCTGATCTTACATTGGGGTTAATGAGAAGCACACCCTTAACAGGTGTATGATATTTACATTTTAGGGCAAGTTTGGAAGTAAGTGGTTAATTATTGAGCACAGTGATGTACATAAACTGTAAACTTTCTCAATCAAGTTTTTTCACATAATTTTTTGTTGGGCGTTTTATAATTTAAACCATGGAAAAAGAATAATGGTTTATATTGTTGTTTTTCATTTTTACATGGGTTGTAAAAACAACATGAATTTCCAATAATATAAGGGTAAGTCAAAAACTATCCGCACTCCGGTTAACTTCTGTTGGCTGCGCTGCCTTATCAGCACTTTCCGTTTAAGGCTACTGTATTTTCCCAGTCACTGCTGTGCAGGTGTAAACATATTACATCAGTTCATTTGTAACAGTGGTGCGAGCAAAGATGGATGCCCCACTTGTCATTTTGTGGTCTGAGGGTGTACCTGGTGCCGCTATTTATTGAAGACTTAGTGTGCAGTATGGAGAAAGTGTTCTGTAATCTACAATCAAAATTTGGTTACTCTAAGGAAGGTTAAAGTTTTTTTTTTAAAAGAGAATCATTACTGGTGATGAGACATGGGTTTATCACCACGAACCTGAGATGTAATGGCAGAGTATGGAACAAAACCATCCTTAATCGCTGACCAGGAAAGTCAATCATCAGCTGAAACATTGAAGCTTACAGTTTTCCTGGGATTCTAAAGGGCCGGTATTGGAACATTATCAGGAACAATGTACTGAAAAGCTGAGACCTAAACCTCCAATTCAATCTTGCATTGTACTACAAGGATGAAGATTTACTTCTGATAAAGAAATGAAGACAGTGGTGCATAGGTGGGCTCGTAGCTCAGCCTTTTAATTAGGGAATATGAACGCTTATTGACAGATGAAAAGCAAGGTGGTTATGTTGAAAAAATATGTATTTGTCTTTTCTAAAAGTTAAATTCCACACCCAGTGCAGATATTTTTGTCTTACCCTCTTAGACAGATGTGAGCTACATTTTCAGACAAATAATGCTAAAAGATTGAAACAAGACAAAGTTGTAGACTTTTATTCGAATGGAAGAACATCATGTCCCTGCTATAAAGAAAATACACAAACTCTGTACTGGAAGGCCTTGCCACAGTAATGGCATTAGCTCAGAGTGTTAAAAGCTTTCCCAAACAGATTCTATCACTTGACACCATGTATGCGAGAACACAGTGACCTTTCATTAGCACCCACTCTGCTTAATGTCCAGTTAGGAAAGAAAAAAATAATCTCCAGAGTCTCTCATCAGGCCATGGGCCAGTTCTTAATCTGTGTGGTTCCCAAAACAAAATACAATCTGCCAGAATACTGCTAAACTACACTTTCAGACATTATAAAATAATGGAGGAAGGTCCTAGTGTGTAATATTTATTTGTAAAAGCATGTCCCTGCTTACCCTGTTACAAGCAAATAAAGGAAGCATTTCACAAATGTGAAATGTAAGATTGTTCAGATTCCTCATCATAAAAACTATTCATGTACATGACATCATTTAAACAAGACTTTTCATTCTTCTTTTATCCATGCTACTTTTACAGACTGTTTCAGACACACATGGCGCAAAGATAATTTCCTTCTCTTATGCTTTACATACGCAAACACACAAGGTCTGTCCAGCTCAACCTGAGCATTTAATCACTCAACGAGTAAATCCAGTTTGGGTGCAATTCCTTAGCCAATGACCCTGACGCTCTGGGCCATCATCATCCACAAGAGGCACGTCCGCCATCACGTTGCACCTACAGTAAATTAGGAAATCTGTGTTAAACAGGGCTGAAACAATCCTGAAATAAGACAAACATCTAAAAAGCAATATGAAAGTTTCAAATAAATATCAGCTATGCCATGCAAAAATTACTTTATACAACAGTTAGTTCTGACCAAGTTATCTGATTATACAAGAGGCATTCCATATACAGTAGAGTTCAACAATACTGGGCTGTTTAACTACTGTATATGTACCTCTCAATTACACAGGTCGTTAACCCTTAATAAAAGGCACTTCTTGATGTTTGTTTTAAGGCATTGCACACCCTGTTGCACTAGTTTTCTATTTTACGCTATTTGGGATTCAACCTTAAAAGTTAACAGAGCTGATATTCTATAGAGAAATAAGTGGAAATATAAACAGAAACTCATTAGATGTACAGAACTGTACACCACCTTCATGTTTTATTTTCCTCACCTTTTAGCTACATAGAACTGGTCATCTCCGCCAGTCGCAAAAGGATATGTGTGGGTGGAGAAAAGTACCTGGTTAAATGAACAAACATCATAATTTGTGGATAATAAATGATGTTTGTTGAACTATTGAATAAAAAAAAATAAAAAAAAGAATTGTTCAAATTTGTTCCTCAGATCTAGTACTCTTTGCAGTAGCTGTAGTACTAAATGTTAAGATGTATAAAAAAAAAATTGTTAAATAGTTCTAAAAAATTATAACCAATTTTACTTCTACTCATGAAACAATAAAAGCAATACCACACTCAAGGTCCTGCTGTTGTGCTGAGTATCAGTGCGATCTAATTAATCTATCGATTACTGAAATGATTAACCTGATTATAAATGGCATAATTACTCAACAGCTCAAATTGTATTTGTATAGCGCTAATCAGAATGATAATATAATGATAAGCAAGCCGAGGACGACGGAGACAGTGGCAAGGAAAAACTCCTTGAGATGGCAGTAGGAAGAAATCTTGAGAGGAACCAGACTCAACAGGGAACCCATCCTCATTTCGGTGAAAACTATCTGACCATTTTGATTCATACACATTTCATACAAACTTAAGTAATTCTTTTGATTGTGTAAAGCTGCTTTGTGACAATGACAATTGTTAAAAACACTATACAAATAAAATTGAATTGAATTGAAAGCGGATAGCAGGGATTGATCTGCATAGTGTTTTGCGCATGTGGTAACTAAAATAAAATTATTATTATTCAACCTAAAAGATGGTGGATGTTAATCATTAAGTTAAGTTGAAATGTTACATTCACATGTAAATTCACGTGTAAAAAACAACAACAAAAAAAACTTTTACCTTATTGTGCCTTTGCTGTGGTGGTGTTGCTGGCAGCATCCTGCTGCTCAGTCTCAGTCGATGAATTCAACAGTCCTTCTTCTTTCTTCTCTGAGGCCAGGAATTCATGGATAGCTTTCTCAATGTGTGGCCGGAAAATATGGTTCAGCTTAGGATCCACAACCTGAGATATAATGCGGTCTACACCAGACTCCAGCATTCCGGTTCTGTGTGAATAGAGAAAAACTTCCAGCTATCAATAATATACTCATGATTTCAGTTAAAACCACAAACTCCAACACTAAAGAGAACCCTTAGATGGTGTTCTAGTACCTTTTTTTTTTTATTTTACAATGTGTAGTACGTTTTATAGGTATTTGCAACTCTTATTAGTGGAAATAAATAGACATAGTGCTTATGTATGAGAAATAAGGGTTCATTATGTTGTGCAAAAATAGTAACAGCACCATCTTGCAAATCGTGGAAGCAACTTTTTACATGCCTTTTTTTTATATACTGTATTTATCCTTTTTTGAGGTTATACTTATTTTTCAATAAATGGTGCTGTTATGGTTTCTACATTTTCTACATTTTCAAGAGCATTCTAATAAAGAAGAAGAAAATAATTGTTTTTAAAAAAACCTTGGCAACTTTTTTTCACTTGCATTATTTACAAACTTAATTTGAACTAAAATAGAGAATCATCCCTCAAATGTTCACATGCATAGGGATAAAACACATACACTGCCTGGTCAAAAAACAATGCAAAAACAATTGAAAAGGTTTTAAATTAATGGAATTGGGTCAAGAGCTTGCCAAAACCTGTGGGGACTGTGCTGAACTTCATGTATGGAATATGAATGGAGAACTTTTAAGCGTTTTAGTAAAGATGCAAAAATCTTATGGTAGAAATCAGAGCTATGTTTAATAGTGAAAGTACAAAGATTCCCTTAGGTGACAATATGACAAAAACTCACAGGATTGGGATTAAATAGTTGTGGCCAAAGGAAAACCAACTTTTGAGATCAATCAGGCACAAAGCACTTACATTTGCTAAAGATCATCAAGATTGGACAAGAATAATGGACAAATTTATGTGGTTTGATTAGTCCAGATTTACCCTATTCCAAAGAAATGAGTGTGTCAGGGTAGAAAGGGAAGAGCACCCATCATGCTTTGTGTTCATTGTACAAGCCTCTGGAGGCAGTGTTTTCATCTGGGGTTGCTTCAGTTTCTCAGATTCAGCAATGTAATAAAAAAAATGAAGTCAGCTGATGTATTGAATAATCAAATTATCACAACTATAGGGTTTTTCTTCTCTGATGGAACAGACATATCCAGGATTTACATTAGAGTGGTTCTAGGAGTATGACGAATCATTTTTATACATTAACCGACCACCAGACTATGCACCGTAACTAAAGCTAAAGGTTGTCAATGAAATCTTGGAGTGTGTAACTTTTTTCAGCCAGGCAGTGTAAATATAATAGAATAAAAATTTCAACATAAGTTATCTGCAAGATGAAGCCCACTGCAGAATTTTACATCATCTTATTCAGAAATTGGAAATTATGGCTTTAACTCTTGACCTACTGTACTACGCTCTGTCGCAGACCATTGCGCACTTGGTTCTTGTTGATGGACGGACTCCACTCCTGCGTGCTGAGGTGACTAGCTACAAAGTTGTCCACTTTCTGCCGCAAATTCTGATAAGCTGGCTAGAAAAGAACAAGAAAAGTCAATTTAGTATTAATTAGGATATTGTATGTTTTTTGGATGCATAATGGAAACTAGATAGCTATACAGATATCTATTTATTGTTCTACTGGCTGTCGTTGTTTTCGCACATGTCGTTGACGGGGAAAAAAAGAGTTTGTAGAAATAGTTAAAAGATTAAAGCTAAAAACAATTAGTAGCCTATGGGTCACCACTTACAGTATTTACTTAGGATTATTTGTTTATTTGCAAATAACCACTGTCATGTTTAACCTCACTTTGTAGAAACTATAAATTCTATTTATAGGTAAATTATAAATGTCCCCCGGTTGTCCAAACTGATGGTAGTTTTGACGACATTCTACAAACAGTTGGAATGAGCGGATTCCCTTCAAAAGAAACTGGCTCCTTAAAATGGAATTCCGGGCCCCTGAGTGGCGCAGTGGTAAAGTGCTCATCCCATCATCCAGAGATCGCTAGTTCAATCTGACCCGGGTGATGCTGTAACCTCTTGCAGCCGGAGAGAGCTGATATTTCGAGGTCTCTCAGCGGGGTGGGATGAAAGGCACTTAGCGCCCGTCATAGACGACTCTAAACTCACGTAAGCGGAAGAAGTGAATATTGTTGTCCTTCGAGTTTGTTATGCTACCCCCAACTGTGCATAAGCGAGCAGTTTTAAAAAAAATGCGGTTGGCTGGCGTCACGTGGTTCGGAGGAAAAACGTAATAGTATTCAGCCTCCCTGACTGGAGGTGGTGGCCTTGGTGGGGAGCCCCCCAAAAATTTTATTCCTACTCAGAAAGTGTAAAAAGGCCATCAGTGAGCACTGTACAAGCCAAAGGAGGCAGGGTTATTATCTGGGGTTGCTTCACTTGGTCAGGTCTAGGCTCAGCAACTTTATGTGGCAATAAAATGAAGTCAGCCGGTGACCTGAATGTACTGAATAACCATGTTTTTTTTCCTCCCTGAGGCACGGGGTATTCCAGGACTGAAATATAGAAATAGTGGTTCTGAAAGGATGAGGATTTTTGTCCCCAAAACATAAACTGACCACTACAGAGTCCTAAACTTAACTCCATGTATTTCTGAGAAGGTATAAGATCTGGGCCAAAAATGAATGCAACTTTGGATGGAAATATACTGTATATTGAGACACTCTGTAGAGAAATACTGTACATTTCAAAACTAATTTCGCCAACAAGGACTGTAAAGCAGGTTATGCCAGGTAGCCACTTATTGACGAAATTCCGAGTTGTAACTTCCCAGTTGTGAACTCTAACGCTGTCTGGATTTCAAACTGTGAAAAGAGAAAGTAAACTCAATAGCCCTGACAAATGTGACATTTAGTAAAGCCACATTATGAAGTGAAACGTGTCAAATCTGTACATTTATGTAAAACAGAGTAGTAATTCCGTTTTTGATAAACATGAGCCCATCTGAATGTAACACTGATGCTAGCTGAGGTTTAGCCATGCTAGCTTTCACCTTGGTGTCCACGTCTGCCAGGCAGTCCCTTCTGAACTCGTCAAAAAGACCTCGGTTCTTCAGATGTTCCACAATGAGTGCGATGAGCTGAGGGTCTCCTGGAGGAAGCGCCGCTGCACTGTTCGCGTTCTCGGCCATACTCAGATTAACCGAACGACAGATGTAGCCAATAGCTGCTAACAAACAATGCTAGCTAACAAGTTATGAAGTTGCGTCGGTTGGTTCTGAAATATCTCTTTTCTGGCTCGGTGAGTGGAAACCGCGCACCCTTTTGTCTAAAAAATAAAGTGTGCCTTCAGAAAATAATGAGCAACGTGAATACAACAGCAGTGCTAACACATTAACAACATTTCCCTGTCCTGTGCTTTGTTGTGGTACTTTGCTCATGAGGGGATTTTTATCGCCACCTACCGCACGAAGTTCATCTCAGCTCTTGTGCACGCTTAATACTGTATGATGTGCAGTTATCGATTGTAATGTAAATTATAATAACACCTTAAGGTCTTGAAAAAAAAAAGACTTTCTCACTCAGTCAGTCATCATCGTCTACACCGCTTTATCCTGTACACAGGATCACGGTGGGTCCGGAGCCTATCCCAGGAGACTTAGGGCACAAAACAAGGTACCCCCTGGATGTGGTGCCAATCCATTGCAGGGCGCACACACACACACACCACACACACACACACACACCACTCACTCACTCACTCACTCATTCATTCACACATTACGGGCAATTCGGGAATGCCAGTTAGCCTAACCTGCATGTCTTGTGACTGGGGGAGGAAACCGAAGTACCCGGAGGAAACCCACCATTCACGGGGAGAACATACAAACTCCATGCACACAGAGGTGCAAGGTGACAGTGCTAACCACAAAGCCACTGTTTCAGCACCCCAGAAAGGGTAGAAAGGGAAATTAACTAGCTAGGAAAATTAATATATTCTTAATATAATATTTTAATACCAATATATTCCATGTTTGTGAGCCTTCCCTGTCATAAGTAATACAATATTAATCAAAATATCAACTAATTTAAAGTTGAAATTACATTGCTTATAGAGAATTATTCTTCTTTGTGTGTGTGTGTGTGTGTGTGTGTGTGTGTGTGTTATTGCTGACACAGACATTAGCCAAACCTGAAAAAAAAAAGAAAAGAAAAAAAAAGAACAGAATCTAAAACCATTTTTAAATGTTAATTAATTTTAAACATAGCTGTCATTTGTTTGTCTTCCTCCAGGCAGTTGTACTCGACACACCTTAACGTTTGTGTTCTGAGATTCTGTTCTGCTTACCAAATTCTGCTTACCAAAGTTGAACAGAGTGTTCATTAAAAGTACTACAGCCGAGTTCTCTCCTCTGATCTCTCACATAAAAATGTGTTTCAGCCTGCTGCCCCTTCCATTCTGTGTGAACTCCATTTAACATTATATGTGAAATTCACAGGAGAACAGCAGTTTTCAACAATTATGCTATGGTTAAAGTCACAGAAAGCATTTTATTCGTCTAATTTGGATGCTTGATATGATTTGTATGCAACATGATTAGTTGAGTGTGTAACTGCATAAATGAGTAGGTGTACATGTGCGTATACACTCACATGTTCCTAATAAAGTGAACATGTGAGTGTATATGATTGGAGTATTATTCGATTTTTGAGTATCAGGTCATACGGTACCAGATTGGAGTTGATAGTGCTTACAAGGCTATTAGGTGTAGCAAAGTTGTGGTGCTATCATAGGTCGTTGATGTAATCATATCTTAAAGATTGATATGCACAAATACACTAGTATATTTCAATTGGAGAGTGAACGTGAAATGACAGGATCAGCGGTATAGGATAAGCGGTAAAAAGAATGAGTGAGTGAAAGTTATTAGTAGCTAAAAAGGTGAGGATATATGGTGGTGTGATATGAAGAGATACACATTATGCTTAGGTTCGAAGGAAGACAGTAGACAGACCTCACAACCTTTCGAAGAAAAAGGTGCAACCTTCTAGGGAACATATCACAGTAAAATTGTGGTCATGTGACCAGTACAGATTTTAGTGCGCTAAATATGAAATTTGAATTCTGATTTGTTTATTTGTTTGATTATTCAGAAAACATAAACCACCCATATCTCTTCTGTACAGATCAGCACATGCAACATTTATAATCTGTTGTAATATGAGCATTATTAAAACATGAAAGCTCTTGATATAATGTCAATTTGATAAAAACACTGTGTTTGTCAGGTCTTTAAAATCTCAAAGTCACCTATATTTGCCACAGTTTGAGAGAGCATGAGGTTGCCAAGCAACAAAGGAGCGGAGCCATGGTGACACCAGACGAAGAAATGTTACAAAGCACATTTTCCCTGATGGCTCTGTGTCTCGGTCTGTTACGATGTTCAACAGCAGGTCTGTGTCACTTGACATTTATAGAAATCTCCCAATGGTTCAAAGAAGACTCTGGCATATATAGGCAAATGGCATTAATTCAGAACTCAGACTATATTTTGCCTACCTCAACATATTGTGTGCATTCTGTGCCAGTTAAGGTCATATCAGTAACAGTTTCTATGATGACAAATATCTCTTGCAGTAATCAAGAAATGTTTTTAGTTTTTTTTCTGAAATGGGGCATATAATTTATGATAGAGTGCATCAGTCTTTTCCAGAAGCTGTTTTCCTTGTGTGGTCATGCATACCAATGGTTCACACACAAATGGAAAAGCCCATGGAATATGACAGCACAGAGCCTGGGATAAAATACAAAATACATTTTTACCACAAGATGGGGACCTAATGTCACTCACTGACGTCTCAGATTTATTTTCTTTGCAGAACCTGAATACATTTGCTTGCTTTGGTTAACTGCTTTTTTTTTTGCAACATGTGTCTCTAACGTTCATCTTATTCATCAGAATTAAATATGTTTGATATATACCTCATATATTTGTTACAGTCCAGATAATTGGATTGTTTAGTAGTAAGTCATGGGGACTGAATTGGAGCATAATAAGGTATATAATAATAATAATACTCTATATATATATAATAATACATAATAATACTCCTCTCATGGCGGTTGCATTTGAGTTTTAGCTTCTGGAGGAGGTGTGAACAGCCAGGTAAAGATGTCACGATGCCATTGAAAGCAATTAACATGTTGTAATGCAAAATCAACACCAAACATCCCCTGTGAGTCACACACAAGGTTTAAATTCCAGTTTAAAAATGATGTCTCCTGGATGCATGGTGGTGTGTTTTAGGGGTTAAATGAAGAAGCAGAAAGTTGTCTTATGAAACAAAAGAACAGGAAAGACAATGCTCCATGAGTTTTGGTTTTTATGCTTGGACTTTCGTGTAACTGGCACATAAAATATCCTGGGTCATAAATATTATACTCTTTCGTCACTTTTCCTTATATGATATGATGAAAAAAAAATGCTAGACCAAGCCACACTGTCAGCCTCGAGAGCTTTGTTTTAAGTTTCACTTCAAACAATATTCATATTACTGTATGTGTATTTTTATGAATGTGAAAAACAAAAACAAATAAAAACAAACAAAATAAAATCAAAGCAATGATTAACATTCTTAACACTTTTCACACCTTGACACTTGGACATGAGTCGCCCTAAATAAGTATGGAATCAGACATAAGAAAAGCAGAAAATCTCACTACCTTGAGCTGTCTTTGCAGTCAATCTGAATAAAGACACAGAGGTGATGGAAACTCACCCACTGGACTACTCATCAGAAGCAAATTCAGTTTTCCACACAAAAAAAAAAAAAAAAACTAATTTGCAGCTCAAAACAAGCAAGCAAGTCCTTTCTGTTGCCAAGGCAACTTGTTTCTCGAATCTCCCAAGCAGTGAGACACTGATCATTGCTTCATATCTATCAGTGTAATTGGCACTGTATGCATGTGTTCATTTTGAAAGAAAAATAATACAACAGACAGTCAATCTCATTCAGAAAGAAGTTCAAGCTGTGAGTGATGTACTTGTCTTGGTATTTTAAATTCAAGATGCAATCCGTATTATTCTAAGCACACCATGATATCGCAGTTATATACATGAATTGTCTTCTTATTATCTTTAGCTTTTTGTGTTGTAGAATACACACAGAACAGCATCTCATTTCATCACAGGGCACCGTGCACACAGTGCCAGGCTCAGACTGTCTGAGGGGCAGAAGTGAAAAAATTTGTAAAGGGCAGCTTCAGTTCGGAGGAGGATTGTTCAATTGATTGTGATGTCACTGGCAATGGAACTTAAAGTTTGAGGAGTTTTGTCAGACTTCAGGAAGCCTTTGCCATAGCTTGGTAGAGAGAAAATCCCTGAAACATCCCTGAGAGCTTGGGCAGTTCTGTCATGTTTAATGCTGCTCCAGTTACTTGGGATGGTAAGACTGTAAAAACCTAACGACAGTGACCCAGTTGGAGTGCCACCCTTTCTCTTGAATCTCTGGTCTAGCTCCTGAGAAAGCATGTCAAGAAAGGTAAAATACACCTTATCTCAGTAGTGTTTCTCTACACTCTGAGGCTGATAGTCCTCTGCAGCCAAGAGCTGCACCAATATATTTGAGTTACCTTTCTGTGTCTGCTTGTCCAAGTACAGTATTTCATGTGTATTTCATCTCAATGCCAGCTGCCTCTGGTTTCTCTTTGGCTTTCAAAAGAGGACCTTGAATTCCCCTTTCCATCATCATATTCCCTCATTGCCTTCACCCTTTCAATGGTGTCCAAATAAACAGTGCCCAAAATGTAAACCATGCAGTGGATCTGAGTAATAGTCTTATAGGCAATTGCAAAATATTTCATGCTCCTCTTTTGGCAGCCTTCCAGCTGGTGGTGCCGTAGGTGACCATATATTGTCAATGCCTAGAAACTCACCTGCTTCTGATACAAACATATTTTTCTCATCTCTCCCCTGGCTTTTGCAACTTTGGGTCCGACTTGTTAGTGAAGAACTGCATTTTGCAAATTGCTTAGAATTTTCTTCAATACATAAGCCATAGGCAAATAGTTGTAATTTTGTTTTGAGGGAACAATAACTCTTCTTTAAAGATTTGACTTTAATTCAAGATTCATTTTAAATTTGCACAATATATTTACTGTAAGAATAGTTACATTTGTATCTACTGTACCTACCTATATAGCTGATAAGTTGCAATACCGATCTCACTTGTTGTTCAGCATGTTAACAGCTTAAATATAAACCCATTCTTTGTAGATTAGTAGTGAATCCTTATTAATATTTAATTAATGCACTCATTTTTATTTTGACAAAAAAAAAGTGTGTTATGTATTTTATTTTCCTGCTGGTGATCCTGCATAAATAATATGTTTTGTTTACCATGGTAGCCGGTTTACTCAATTTTAAGAGCGTTTTTAAAAACACAGTATCCCATGTTCTTCATTAGAAGGGTAGTTCACAATGTTTTTTTTTTTTTTTAATGCAGTACACTCATTGTCCTTTAAAAGGGGTCTAATGGCTGCATATTTTGTCACATGTGTGACCACAGAGGATACTTTTTCATGTTTATTTTTTTATTGAAATGACACCAAATTCTGTACCTCAGTCGGTTGACCTTTAGGACACCTTAAATGGCACTTTTTCCAGAACCTGTAGCTCGGCCCATTTCAGCTGCGACTCTGGGCACTGCATTACATCTTGTTCTCTTGAAGGGCACTTTGTCTCTTGTTTCTTGCTTGTGGGGATACTTTAAAGGGTGCTATCACATTTTCTTTCACCCATGAGGGCAGTTCATTATAGATGGTCACATACAGAGGCACTCATAACTATGTCAGCCATACAGAACATTGATATATTTTCTCCTTTGCTTGGACACCTTGGAGGGCACTTTATCATATTTACTTTACTGTTGGGGGGATTTTAAAGACATTTTATCACATTCGCTCCACTCTGGGGGCAACTTAGAGGTTGCTGTATTATATTTGCAGTACTGTAGGGCCTCTGTAATAGATGTTTTATATTATTTTATGCATTATGCTGCGGCCATATGATTAGGTAATTAGTTAACTGCATAAATGAGAAGGTGTACAGGTGTTTCTTGTAAACAAGAAACTTTAGTTTGCCAGCATTTTTAGTAAAAATTGTTAAATTGCATTTGCATCCATATAAACACGTCTTTGTGACAATATGTGCATTTACATGGACCCAAATCTTCCACTAATAATCGAAATAATTAAATAAAAATGCATTATACTGTATAAACACCTTAATGGAAACTGACCCGATCTGCCTCAATCGGAATTAATTTGTAATCTGAATAAGTGGGCTGTTGTAAACCTTTGATAATTTGGTCAATAGGCAGCCTAAATATTAACCAGGTGAACACTTGGTCCAAATGTTTCTCACTAACCTGAATAAATAAACCATTTCTGTGCATGTTTGCCCCATGTAGGGGTAACATTAGGTGACTTGGCAAGTTCCTCGGGGGAAAGTTTTGCTTCCATTCCTGATTGGAAAACTCGGTGAGAATATCTCTCTTCCACCTGTGTTTACATTCATCCACTGGGTCTCTGGCTCAGAAAGCAGCGCTGATGGACTCCTCATTTTATACATAATAAAGCATCTTACCAATCATAGATGCAACTGAATTCTCATAACACATAAACACACATCTTATTAGATCAGTATCCATGTAACCAGTTAAGCTGGATCGTAATTATTTCATTCGGTTGAAGAAATATTGTCCACGTAAATATTAAGCAGAACATGAGGTACATTTAACCCGGGTAAAATTACAATTTACAATTAGCAATTACATTGTATAAGATATATGACAAAATACATTGGCAAGTTCAAGCAAGAAGCCCTTGCAAGAATATAGAAGTGATGGATATTCTTCAGCGATTATCAGCATTTCTATTATTAAATTTTATAAAACAAATTTGGTTTCAGAAAATCATGACCCTATATTAACTCATTTAGTATGTACTGTATAGGCCAGCTAATTTTAGCATAATTTTAATTGTCAATGGACAGTACAGGACTCCACCACAACATCCTTCTCCTTTTAAACCTGTGTTAGAAAATTCAAATGGTCTCATGGGCTATAACTAAGCTGTAATTGAAATTTCTACCATACTTCCACTTCTGGTTGGTGCAATTTAAGGTGTTATATGCCTTTAAGTAGAATGATCATAAATGATTCACAAAATCAGGCATTTTTATGTCTACCTTTTACAGTCTTGATATTTATGTCGTTAATTAGGCTTTTCTGGCAGCCAAAGCATGTTATTGGTGCTAAAAAGTGTCTCACCTATATGAAAAAGTGAATTTTCAGATAGGATCATATAACACCATTTCTCTCTCCCAATCCATGCTTTGTTTGTTTTAAATATGCATACACATTTATACGTTTATCGGAGAAAGAGAAACTCATTTGCTAAATACCGTTTCATGCTGTTTTGTGTCTGTAACTTTTTGGAATTAAAATTTTACAATGATCTTAATTGTCATTCAGATGAAACTTGGACAATTTAGATTACATATAAAGACATAAACCCGAAAAAAAAGGGTATTATTCTAAAATTCAAACTTGCAACATGAATTTAAAATATTGCAACATGAATTTGACATGGTTACAGACACTACAGATGATTTGCTTTAAAAGCTTTTACCAAAAAACAAAAATTAGCAAAGTAGCTTCTTTGGCACACACATTTTCTGTATTATATGTATAATATAAATTTTTTTTAAATTAACACCATTATTATGTTTTGGCTATTACAGTTTCTTTAAAAAGGCAAAGAAAATTTGAATCTTTTTCAATGACACTGCGAATAGCTTGAAATTGGACAAAGTAGTTACTGAAGATGAATAAATCAACAAATAAATCTTTCTTTACCTCTCATTTGATTTGATTGATACAGAATCAGGAATAACATTCTTATTTAAAAAATAAAAATAAAATCTCCCAGCAAGACTGAGCAAAATGCTAGAAAACCCTAGAAAATTTTTAATGTTTTTAACTAGAACATTGCTGAGACGTTGCTATGTCTTTTGAAAATGATGTACGTTAGCATATACTGTAAAATTTACTGTATAGGACCAATAAACAGTATAGTGTCACATCAACTTTGGTTCAACAATGCCCCCTTGTGGAACCCCTAGGGAGCATTCATTCAAACTTGGTAGACTGTACAGTATCACACTTTGTCCCCTGATATCATCTTTCAGTCTTATCAGTACCATGTGAATTGCAAGTGATCAGCATTATTTATGGCAGCATATGGTATGTGCTTATGTGTGTTTTACATATAATGCAACAGCATTTTCAAAGAGATTGTGTGTCTATGTGTGTGTGTGTGTTTGAGAGAGAGAGAGAGAGAAAGCAGTTTTCTCTGCCTCATGCATCTTTAACGATGGGCTAGAGGCTCAGTTTTCTCGTGCTGCACGACATAGTGTAGGAGGAAAGAAATGAGAGACAGGTGGGAGGGGGAGGCTGGAGAGATGACAAGAGAGAAGAACAAGTAGGTGTAAATGAAATCCCACTAAAGAAACATTCACTCCCTCTCTGTGTTTTTAAACCTCTCTCTATCTCTGTAAGGGTATTCCCCCCGCTTGCTCATGCTCTCCCCTGCAAATCACGCTCTTCCACTCTGCCAGCATCACCAGGCTTATTATTTACTCACAGCCATCAGAGCCATCACAGGCATGAGAACGTGGCTCTCCTTCTGTTGACCTCCACTCCCTCTCCACCTCCATTCCCCTCTATATTCTATTTGTCCACCCCCTCTACTCTGATGCAATTGTTCTAAGGCATAGGACTATTAAATCAAACTTGCTGATAGAAGGAGAGTGGGAGAGAGGGGAAGGAGGAGATCGAGGTGGAGTGATAGTGAAGCCTGGCGTGGCAAGGTACACTGAGGTACAGAGAAGCCATACAATTAATAAAATAGTTGTCCTTAAAACCAAACAAGCATCCTAAACTCTAGTTCTTTCTGTTGCTTGCAGGATTGTCAGTAAGATTTGGAACGTTCTCGATCACAATTAAAACATTATTTTTGAGGAAACAGGCATTTTCTTTTACCCACATAGTAGCTGCCTCATTTCTCAGGAGACAAGCCATTTACACAATGATATCATTGACCACAGCAGCAGCTCAAATGCTTTGCTGAGTAAATGATCTCATTGGCTCCTGCTGCCCAATCCTGCCTCCAGCGAATCACGTGGCGTTTACATTTGACCAACGTCATGAAAATGTGGGCTTGGTTCCAGCAAGAACTGAAAGAGAACCTTTCTTTGGGTGCGAACCCTGATGAGTTAAGCTTTCTCAGATCAATTAAGGAAACGGAATCATTGATGTTTAAAAATGAATTGCTTCGAAAGCAGCTAACATAAATATCTGTCTATCCTTTTTTCTTTGCAGTGGTGATGGTGGATCTGAGGAACACCAGGCTTGGAACTGAAATATAACCTGAATGGAATGGAACGTCCATCTCAGGTCACCATATACAGTACACATTAATACAGATTCGCACCTAGGGGATTTTTTTTTTCCTAAGTCTGTCCAGCTATTGAAGAAACCGGAGAACCCAGAGAAAACCCACACAGTCACAGGGAGAACATGCAAACCTTTACACAGACAGTCATCCGACACCAGGATCCAACCTGATATCCTGTGAGGCAGCAGCACTACACCATTGCTAGACCATTAAAATAAGACATCTGTAAAATATACTGCTTAAAAATAATTAAGGGGAAAATTGAGCTACCCTTACCTACGCTGGGTGTTCAAGTCAAACCAGGACTAAGTGTTCCCTTTAAATAGTTTTTCGAGCAGTGCATATTTGATTCGGCAACTTTTATTTGATTAGCAGCCATGAACTATTCATTAATGGTCAAGCATTGAAAATACGCAACGCAGCTGTTCAGCATGACAATTACATATCCAGAAATTTATAAGTATAAATTAAATACTATCTATATTACTCTCTCTTTCTCTTATAGTGAGTAATATACAGTATATATATAGTGAGTAATATTTACAGTGTATATATGTACATGGCATAGCGTAACTGCATGATGAGATTCATCATTTGCCACGGACATTATTAATGATGCTTAAAATAAAGAAGATTAAACAGAAAGTCTACTGAAATTGTAATATATGTGAAGACACGTGCAAATCTACAATATAATATTATTGACCTACTGTAATACAGCATGGTGTAACTCAAAGAGGATAGACTTGTCGACTCTCTCTTTTTCTGCTCACCTGTACAGTATGTCATGTAAAGTCAAAACCAAAGAAAACTAGCATTACAGGTCAGTGGTTTCCAGTGTGGAAATCAATAGGGTGCACTGATTAGTGTGTGTGTGCGTGTGGGGGTGCACACAGAGCATGAGTCAGAACTGGAGGAGGAATCGATATGGGCTGTAAGTGATTGCCCTAATGGGGACTGTCTGCTAATGGAGACAGCAAGACAGCAGTAGAGGAAAAATGAAGGGGGGGGGGGGGTTAAGAGAGAGAAAGAGAGAGAGAGAAAGAGAGAGCGATCGCTCTGTCTTGATTTCTTTCCTCTCATTCGCTATATTTGGGTAAAAGAGAAGAGAAGATGCTGTGTGTGTGTACCTGTATGCAGTGATGGGTGATGGGTGACACAGTATATATGTGTGTGCGTGTATTTGTGTGTATGTGAATACAACATAGACCTAGCAGAGATGTGCATGGTAATCTTGAATGCCTCATTGCATTTCATTGTCCCTGTAGTTTAAAGCTTGAGGTAACACGAACTCTGGTTGGTCATTTACATTCCTCTCCCTCTGTGCAGCTTCTGATGAATAAATGAAGAAGGGATGAATAATTGACATGGCCAAGCACAATGTTTAAGAGATGATATGGCATTGCAGTTCAGAGGTAACTGTATAAGTGCTGCCAACTTGTTCAGGCCAGCACAGGATCATCTATTGCATCTACTCATTTGTACAGTATGAACTCATCAAACCAGGATTTTTGATTGTGCAGACTAATAGACTGCCTTTATTATAATTTATCCTAGCATTTCACTAGTGCTTGGGTATCGAGATAGAAAGTTTGTCAGTAAGACTGGTTTGCAAGCGTTGGTATGTCACTTGATTGAGCTGACCGCGTCCAAGCTTCTTGTGTCAGTCACAACATCAGTGTCTGACCTGACTAATACTTCTATTACTCAATGGACATACTGTATTCCCAAAGCTAGGAGGTTAGGTAGCCACATACTTTTAGCCGTGTTATGTTGTGCTAGACAATGGCAAAGGAAGTAAACAGGAGGTCTAGAGGGGGGCAGCGTGGGGCCTGGCACATTTTAGGAGGAGGTTCCTAAATCCTGAGCTACAGTATGTCCTAGATGTTACATGTTTGTGAGGACACTGTGTGTAGGTATGTCACATACCAATATACTGCTATATCATTATATGGTTCACATACAGTTAAAGTTGGTAGTTTATATACACTCATGTTGAAGTGATTAAAACTGATATATATTTTTTTTACCACTCCACAGATTTCATGTAAAAAAAATAAATAAATAAAAATAAAAAACATTTTGAAAAATGCCATAAAATTGTGTTGTGGCTTTAGAAGCATCTGTTAGGCTAATTAACATAATTTCAGTCAATTTGGGTGTACCTGTGTGTGTACTGTACTTTAAGGCCTACCTTCAAACACAATGCCGCTTTATTTGACATGGGAAGATCAAAAGAAATCAGCCAAGACCTAGGAAGAAAATGTGGACTCCACAAATCTTGTTCATCTTTGGGAACAACTTCCAGATTTCTAAAAGGTACTATGTTCATCTGTACAAACAATACTATGCAAATATAAACACTATAGGACCACACAGCCATCAGAGGATGACCACAGACAGGTACAGTACACATACAAGTGACAGGTACAGACAGGTACAAAATTGTCCATATCCATAGTAAAACGAGACTGATATTAACTTATCCTAAAAGGCTACTCAGAATGAAAGAAACCACTGCTCCAAAACCGCCATAAAAGTCTAGGGTTTGCAGCTGCACAGGGGGACAAAGATCTTACTTTCTGGAGAAATGTTCTTTGGTCTAATGAAACAATAATTTAACCGTTTGGCCATAATGACCATTGGGGTCTGAAAAAAAGGGGGAGGGTTGCAGGCCAAAGAACAGCATCCCAAGCCATGAAGCACGGGGGTGGCAGCATCATGTTGTAGATTGGTGCCATTGACAAATAGATGGCATCATGAGGGAGGCGGATTACAGGGATATATTGAAGCAACATCTCATGACATCAGGCACCATGACCTCAAGCATACTTTCCAACTTGGCAAGCAAAATGGCTTATAAAGGGCTATGAAGTTGAGTTATCGTAGTGTCCCTGACTTTAATCAAATAGACAATTTGTGGACAGAACTGAAATAAGTATAATGCATATGTCTAAACTAGTCTTAAAACGTTATCTTATAAATAATATATAGTAAAAACTGTGAAGAATAGCATGATGGTTTGCAATCTGAGACACAGATTATGATTGTCATTAAGAGAAAATATATTAGAATATTCCTCTATTAGAGCCCTAAATATAATTTCCATACGGTTGTAACTGCAAATAAATAAATAAAACGAATCAAACACACACCAATGCATATATACATGTTGGTAGTCCTGTTGGTATTGTTGTGCAAGTGTTGAAATGAAATGGTCTTTCTCTATTACCTGATCTGAGTGTTAGTTACTGGTGCAGCGCTTGAGAAGGATGGATGTGAGTGCCATGTTGGCACAGGTCCGAAGGCATTGGGTGTTACCAGGCCAAGAGCAGCTCATATGCTCAAAAACTGCTAGCATTGTGTGTTTGTGTGTGCGTGTGTGTGTTCACGAATATGCATGTAAGCCTAACCCTTGCAGGATTAATGAGCAAATCTATTTGCACATGCATGTTGACTATGCAGATATTGCAGACGTGCAAGCCTCTAAACATGGAGGCCTGCACACACGGACGCACAACAGGACTAGGAGCATTCCTGTAGCTCTTTTACTGTGAAAACAAAATGTCTTCAGCACTATGTTTGTCACAGTTGATGCATGTGTGCCATGTGTATTCGTGCACGGTGGCTAAAGAGTAAAAGCGAAAAGACTCCTTACTTCTACCTCTGTTTAAAAATCTACCACCTAATAAACAAACCCAGGCCCATGAATTACACTACATTTACTTTCTATATTATGAAGTTACAGGTCAGTCTAAAATGGATTTTTCTTTCTATTATTGTCCTTTCTCTCAGCTGAATCACTGCCTTTTGTTTTCTGTGCCTTTTGTATTCTTATAGCCATTTCAGGCCACATTCTTGAACACACACTGTCACAAATCCCTAAATTCATCCCTCAACTGTGCAGTCAAACCATGACTATTTGGCTTTGTGGCTTTTTTTACGTTGCATTAATCCCTCAAAGTCCTGACCTGGAGATTTGTGCAGGTGTAGTCGGCTCTGCTGCAACCACCAGTGCATCTCTCTCTCTCTCTCTCTCTCTCTCTCTCTCTCTCTCACTCTGTGGTGTTATCCTGCAGACAATAAACCATGAGCTGGGAATCCTCACCCTGGCAACTGAAGCGTTTCCCCGCAGCAGTTCTAGCCTGGCATAATATGAATACTCCATAATGCACTATCCTCCTTAATGTCTGTCTGACTGATCTTTGCTCTTATTTCCAAACTTATTAACTGTTCACTTCACTCCAGCTCTTTCCTGTTGGAACTAAAGAAGAGGCAAGATTCCTAGTCTTAAGAAGCCTGACCTAGATTCTCTGTGCTTAACAACTACAGATACATATCTTATTTGTAGCTAAGGAAGGTGAATGAGTTATATCTTCCCAGCTGCAAATCCACCTCTTCTTCAATTTGCTTTCCATTCATCTTATAGCATCGATGCAGCCCCTCACCGCCGTTAATATTGTTATCCTCCTTAATCTTTCCCGACCTTTAACACAGTTTAACACATGATATACTGGTTGTTTGTCTCACTGCAATTAGTTTAACTGATTTAGATCTCTTTATAATGCATTTGCCTCCCACTGGCAGAATTATCCAAAGTCACAGTCTTTGGTTCACCTTTATGCTGATTTGCACCTGCCCTATTACAGCCATGTCACATCCCACATCCAGTGCCTGTACAATCAATATAAAGTACAAGATTTACTGTAACTTTCTTTAACTAAGTTCTGATATAAGGGAAATGCAAAATTACCCAAAAAATTGACCCAAAAACTCCATTGTGAAGTTTGTCATACTGTATGTTTCTATGAAAACTTTGCTTTTCAAACCATTATTCACTTTCCAAGCTTAACCTCCTGGTTAAGTCTACATTTATCACCTCCATGTTATATCATATTGTGTTATGTTTTTAATGAGAATGATGTGGAAACTTGAATTCGTCCAAGACAACACACTGTACAGAATATGACTTTTGCACATTTTCTGCACTCGCTGGTACTTTAAAATTTTGGATTTGTATACCTAACATACCTGACATTTTTTTGTATTTATACAGGGTGAATGAAAAGTAACTAGGCATAAAAAATTGGTAATAAAGTCCCTACTAATACAAGTTTACAGAAATAAACAGTACATGTACTTTATGTATAGGAAAATGAAAGCAAATCTTTAAACGTAGGCACTGGTGGTTTCAACCAAACCACTGGTGCCTAGTTTCCCCAAACAGCTGGGGATTCTTGTTTGGTGTATTGCTGAGAACCTCCTGAATCTGGACTTCTTAGAGGCCATTCATGAGGTCCACGTTGTCCCAACCAACGTCCTGAAAATGCTGGTCTAAACACAAGTGCACAGTAAGAGCAAACAAAAAAGGTGTTCGATGGGGTGGTTCTATAGCCATTGAATATTGCCTAGTTAATTTTCTCCCACCCTGTATTTATTCTTCCACATATTCTTCTTAAAACCATAACCACTAGCCTTTACTATTACAATGGCCTTTTTACTCTACTTTTGACAAGGTATTGAAGTATTCACACATACTGACTAACGTATGCATCGTGACTGTGCAAAAGTCTTAATAAAATCAATTAAATTAAAATAAAGAACAATGTGAACAAATGTTGTACTGTAACAGTCTTTGAAGTGCATAAAAAATGGTTTGTTTATGTAACAACCTCAACAGCAAACTCATTTCCCCTCTTGTCTGTTCCAACATCTCAGCATTCAGCGTCACCAGTAAACTAATCACCGGTCTGAGAAGCTGTCATCATCTGCACATGTTTCTCACTGGTTCACTGGTTCACACGCTGTGTGAACATTCCTCTGACACTGGTCAGATACTGAACTGAAAATGAGAGCCCAAAAAAAA
>JAAGKR010005695.1:0-43451 GCA_011419295.1 Clarias macrocephalus
ATAGCGTTTTCATGCAGCATTGAGTGTAGCTTTTGAAAGGGAACGTCTCGGGTTACTTGGCTGTAACCCTGTTCCCTGATAAAGCGGGAACGAGATGCTGCGTTCCGATGCCGCACTGCTGGCGTGCCTGGACGTCCTTCAGACAAAATTGACCTGAGGATGTTTCCGGTTCACTCCTATTCATAACCTGCAGGTGCACCTTATTCGGTGACGTCATGCCTGGCACAGGTTATAAGCCGAAGGTATTCGGCTGGTTTGACATGCACAGGCTTCACAACCGGGCAACAAAGAGATGTTCCCATAGCGTTTTCACGCAGCATCTCGTTCCCGCTTTATCAGAGAACAGGGTTACAGCCAAGTAACCCGAGACGTTTCTTCTCAATGTAGCTAATTATCAGCACCACTGTCTAAAGTCTCAGCAGGTCTACAGGGCTGCCAAGGGCAGGTGCACAGGTCCAGCTGGCAGAGTACTTTATGCCACGAGTTCTTGTGGTCATGGCCAGGCGAGGCAAGAGGGCGAGCAAAGCTGAGATGAGCAGAAGACACTTTGGAAGAAGAGGTGGCAGATGCGATCACATCACAGGCACACTGCAGGCTGCTTTCTTCATGGCAAAGAGTTCTCAGAGAATGCAGACATTGAAGACAGACAAAAATTTATGTCCTGAAAGAACCCATTCTCTGGATTGGCCATTGGTGGCTTAGCAAGCTAAGGCACTGAGTTACTGATCTGAAGATTGCCGTATTGATCCCCAGCTCCACCAGATTGCCACTGTTGGGCCCTTAAGTGAGGCCCTTAACCCTATCTGCTCCAGGGGTGCTGTATCATGGCTGACCCTGCTCTTTGACCCCAGTTACGCTGGGATATGCGAAAAAGGAATTTCACTGTGCTGTAATGTATATGTGACAAATAAAAACTTAACTGAGACAGTTGATGGTAATCAGCATCCAAGCCTGGTGGGTTAGGGCACCTCGCCCCTCCCCTGCTCACAGTTGGGCTGTCCAAGGTACCAAAAGTCCTGTGAAGTCTTATTGTTTTGTTTAAGTGCAGAGCTTTACAACTTATACAATGAGGCACATTCACATCTTTCAAAACCCGATCCTGACTGCCCTGGAGCCTTAAGCATGCATAATCAAATCTTATTTAATTAACACATCAGAGTTAATTTGAGTCCAACTGGACTTACAGTATATAAACACTAGATGCTGTTAATTAACCTTATATAAATAAAACTTTGTTGTCCTACAGTTTTTCTCCCATGGGCCACTTTTGTCAAGTCCTGACTAATGCAGACAGGGAACATCCCACAAAACATGCAGTTTTAGTGTTGCTCTGACTCAGGTCTTCTAGCCATAACTATTTGGCCCTTATCAGGGTGCCATGTTAAATAACTTCCTTCTGCGCAATCCTGATAAGACAGAAGTTCTAGTCATAGGACCACATGCAGCTAGAAGCAAGCTTTTTGATCACACTGTAACTTTAAATGGCCTTTCCATTTCATCAAGTGCAACAGTAAAAGACCTCGGTGTGGTTATAGATTCCAGTCTTTCATTTGAAGCACATGTAGATAATATTACCAGGATAGCATTCTTTTAAATTGTCAAGATAACAAATATATTGTCACTCCACAATACAGAAAAATAGTTAATGCTTTAGGTTGGACAATTGTAATGCCTTACTTTCTGGTTGTTCAACTGGGTGCATAAACAAGTTTTAGTTAGTCCAGAATGCAGCAGCGAGAGTCCTCACTAGGACCAGAAGATACAAGCACATCACCAATATCTTATCTACACTGCATTGGCTCTCTGTGAAATTTCTCATTAATTTTAAAATACAGGGTGGGCCATTTATATGGCTACACCTTAATAAAATGGGAATGGTTGGTGATATTAACGTCCTGTTTGTGGCACATTAGTATATGTGAGGGGGCAAACTTTTCATGATGGGTGGTGACCATGGTGGCCATTTTGAAGTCGGACATCTTGGATCCAACTTTTGTTTTTTCAATAGGAAGAGGGTCATGTGACACATCAAACTTATTGGGAATTTCACAAGAAAAACAATGGTGTGCTTGGTTTTAACGTAACTTTATTCTTTCATGAGTTATTTACAAGTTTCTGACCACTTATAAAATGTGTTCAATGTGTTTAAAGACTAAATCATATCCTGCATTTACTGGGAAACATGACAGATGGACGGACCCCTAAGGGTGCAGCAGCGATTTAGCGTTCCGAAGAGAACTCCTCGATGCATGTTTATCTTCGCGGACAATGGGAGATCGACAGCCTAGCCTGGGCTGTCCATGATCTGGCTTACAATGTGAGTCAGCTCATGACGGTACGGTCTCCTCCAACCTCTCCTTCACCTCCACGTCCCGCGCCCCCGGAGAGATACACAGGTAACCTAGAGGGATGTAAGAGCTTCCTCCTGGCCTGTGAGCTGTATCTGGCGGAGTACCCGGATATGACGAAGCAACGAAAGATCAGCTTCGTCATCCAACAGCTCACAGGTGCCGCCATGGAATGGGCGACTGCAGTTTGGGACGTAGGTGGAGAACTCACAACCAGCTACACGGGGGTTCATCGAGGCCCTTCGCACCGTGTTTGACCATCCAGACCATGGTAGGTCTGGAGAACAGTGGCTCATGAGGCTGAGCCAAGGAAATCTCACTAGAAGCACCCACTGCCGCTGGTTCCGGCTGCTATCGATCAACTCCGAGGCGCTTCCATTTTCACTAAACTCGACCTTCGCAGCGCTTATAATTTCGTTTGTGTGGGAAAGGGCGATGAATGGAAGACAGCGTTTAGCACTACATCAGGGCACTATCAGTATAATGTGATGGCGTATGGGCTGGTAAACGCGCCTGCTGTGTTTCAGGGGTTCATGAACGATGTATTCGAGGATATGCTTAACCGTTTTGTCATAGCATACTTGGATGATATCCTAGTATACTCACGGGCATATTCCGAGCACGTCAGTCATGTGACCGCCATCTTTCATCGCCTGCTGTCAACACGGGCTCTATGCGAAGGCAGAGAAATGGGACTTCCACAAGAAAGTCTCATTCCTCGGCTATCGCATCGGGCCAGGGGGGGTCGAAATGGAAGCGGCCAAGGTCGCGGCGGTGCAACAATGGCCGGAACCCAGGTCAGTAAAGGTGCTACAGAGTTTTCTGGGGTTTGCTAATTTATATCGCTAGTCATTCGGGGCTTCAGCACTGTGGCAGCACCACTCACGTCTATGTTAAAAGGGAAGCGTTTCAGCATCTCAAAACTGCTCCCTGAGATGGTAATAGGAAGAAACCTTGAGAGGAACCAGACTCAACAGGGAACCCATCCTTATCTGGGTGATAATGGATAGCAGGAATTGATCAGCATAATAATGTGTAAGGCTGGAAGTGTAGGAAATTCCAGTCCTGAGCTATCGAACTACTGAAGTCACAGGTTCCCAGAGAACAGCTGTCTGCATCAGTCAAGGACAGGACAGTCTTCGTGGAAACCATACCCAGCCACCACGCGCATCCAGGCAGACCACACGGGGCATCTATGCGACGAGATCTCCAACCAGAAGCAAGACTCCAGGACGGTTAGACAGGTCCAGAGGGCAGAAGGGTCTGGATCACTGGCAACTCAGGAGCGACATGTATAGCTCAACAGAGAGACAGGGAGAGGGAAAAGTAGAGAGGGAGAGAGAGAGAAAAGAGAGCAGAAGAGGAGATAGCAGAAAATAAGGAGAGATGGCATTGAATGTAAAAAATTCATTTATATAGTTTGCACTTAAGACCATAACTCATCTAATTACAGTATATTCAGAACACTGCTGATAAAATCATTTAGCATATATGTAAAATGTTAAAGCAACCAATCACCTCACAGACAACAAACCTGAGTGATCAATGAGAGTGGGGAAGACAGCATCTAAACATTCACCAGAATATTCTTTATCTATGAGCTCCTTTACCTAAGGCTAATCTATTTACAAAAATGCTTGGCTAAATAAATAGGTTTTTAGCCTAGACTTAAACACTGAGACTGTGTCTGAGTCCCGAAAACATTAATAGGAAGACTATTCCATAACTTTGGGGCTTTGTAAGAAAAAGCTCTGCCCCTGCTGTAGTTTTAATAATACGTGGTACTGATAGGCAGCCTGCATTCTTTGATCGAAGTAGGCGTGGCGGATGGTAAGACACTAGCAGTTCACTCAGATAATGCGGCGCGAGACCATTTAGTGCTTTATATGTCAAAGTATCTTAAAATCGATGTGAAATTTCACAGGAGGCCAATGCAGTGTAGATAAGATAGGGGTGATGTGCTCGTATCTTCTGGTTTTAGTGAGGACTCTCGCTGCTGCATTCTGTACTAACTGAAGCTTGTTTATACACCTAGTTGAACCACCAGACAGTAAGGCGTTACAATAGTCCAACCTAGAGGTGATAAAAGCATGAACTAGTTTTTCTGCATCATTTAGTGACAATATGTTTCTTATCTTGGCAATATTTCTAAGGTGAAAGAAAGCTATCCTGGTAATATTATTCACATGTGCTTCAAATGAAAGGCTGGAATCTATGATCACACCAAGGTCTTTTTCTGTTGCACTTGATGGAGCAGAAAGGCCATCTAAAGTTATAGTGTGATGAGAAAGCTTACTTCTAGCTACTTGTGGTCCTATGACTAGAACTTCTGTCTTATCAGGATTAAGCAGAAGAAAATTTATTAACATCCGATCTCTTATGTCCTGAACACACTGCTCAATTTTAGCAAACTGGTTTTTCTTATCTGGTTTTGCTGAGACGTATAATTGTGTGTCATCAGCATAACAATGAAAACTAATACCATGTTTATTATTTTGCCCAGAGGAAGCATGTAAAGGGAAAAAAGCAGTGGGCCTAAAACTGAACCCTGTAGAACACCAAACTCCACTTGAGAACATGAGGAATGGTCAACATCTAAATCTACAAACTGATAAAGTTCAGTCAAATAGGATCTGAGGATCAAGAGGGCAGTTCCCTTAATTCCTACTATCTTTTATAATCTGTGAAGGAGAATACTATAATCAATGGTGTCAAAAGCTGCACTGAGGTCTAGTAACACAAGTATAGTGATGCAACCCTGATCAGAGGCCAATAGGAGGTAATTTACTACTTTAACAAATGCTGTCTCTGTGCTCTGATGAGGCGTAAATCCTGACCTGTACAGGTCATTTATGCTATTTCTGTGTATTTTCATTTATAGGTGCTGTGATACTACCTTTTCCAGAATTTTGGAGATAAAGGGAAGGTTTGATATCGGCCTGTAATTAGAAAGCTGACAGGAGTCAAGGTCAGGTTTCTTGATTAGCGGTTTAATAACTGCTAATTTAAAGGATTTGGGAACATACCCACTGCTGAGTGAACAGTTAATTACTTTCAACAGGGGTTCCGTTATTGCTGGTACTCTTTTTGAGAAAATGTCTCGGTGTCATGCACACTCGCACCGCGACCGGCACGAGGACCCGGAAGTAAGACGGTCGCGCTTTCAGAAAGCATAAAAGGAAACAAGATGGCGCTTCACATCGCTCAGTCATTGAGTTCATTCATGCCTTCGCTATCGCTTCACCAACGGTTCCGTGAGTACTCACCTATTCAGGTTGCTTCCTTGATTGAGTGTGTGTTGCTAGAACGCGGGTTTATTTGTGTAGATCCTTGCTCTTGCTGTAAGAGAGTTCTAAGAGTAAACAGATCACGAGCAACCGAGGGACGAACACAGCAGCCTTAGCAGTTAGCCCGTGTTGCGTGGACGGTAAACCCAAACGCGGAAGCAGCGCGAGTAGGCAGGATAACCACGCGTTTACTCTTAGAGTTCTCTTACAGCAAGAGCAAGGATCTACACAAATAAACCCGCGTTCTAGCAACACACACTCAATCAAGGAAGCAACCTGAATAGGTGAGTACTCACGGAACCGCCATCTTGTTTCCTTTTATGCTTTCTGAAAGCGCGACCGTCTTACTTCCGGGTCCTCGTGCCGGTCGCGGTGCGAGTGTGCATGACACTCGGTATAGGATCTAATATACAGATTGACGATTTTGAAGAAGAGATGAGTGAAATTAGTTCCATCTCTTCAAGGGGAGTAAAGTATTCTAAGTTCTGACGTGATATGGTTAGTCTATCTGTATTACTTAAATTGTCTGGTTTCAAAGCCTGATTTTTTTGCCTAATATTTATGATTTTGTTATTGAAATGTATTTAATATTTTTTTTGTATTTAATGTAAATGTATGTTTAAGTTGGAAGTGCGGTGCTGTGCATACATTATTGCTATGACACGCTTTAATCGAGACAAGATAGTGATCTGAGATAACTTCAGACTGTGGAACTGTGGTTATATTTCCTATACTTAATCCGAAGGATAATATTAAATCCAAAGTGTGACCTGCTTTATGAGTGGGTCCTACTACACACTGATTTACTCCTACTGAGTCTAGTATGGACAAGAATGCTGTTCTCAGAAGGTCTTCTGGATTCTCAAAATGAATATTAAAATCTCCAGCAATTAACGCTACAGAAACAACAAGATTTGAGAGGAAATCTGCAAATTCACAAAGAAACTCAGAGTACGGCCCTGGTTCTGATGATTAGCGGAATCGACTGAGCTGACTTTGTTACTATAGAGAGCTTCAAATGCATTAAATTTAAATCTGATGTCATCCAAACATCCCGGCGTAGCACGCACATACAAACTCCTAGAACAAAAGTTCTGGTGGCCCAAAATGTGGGAAACCGTGAAAACAGTAGTTCTGTCTTGTGCAATCTGTCCGACAATTAAAGGGTACACCAAAAGCCGGTGTCTTAAGGGTACACAACTATCTTAGTGGTGGTAGACAGATTCTCCAAGGGATGTCAATTCATCCCATTTAGCTCTCTCCTGTCAGCCCTCCAGGTGGCAAAAATGCTATTCGAAACAGTGTTTCGCTGTTAATGGTATCCCAAAGGATATTGTTTCAAATCATAGTCCCCAATTTATCGCCACAGTCTGGAAGGCTTTCTTCCAGAAATTGGGGACCACTGTTAAACTAACGTCGGGCTTTCACCCCGAGTCGAATGGACAGGCTGAGCGGACGGTCCAAGAACTTGGGAGATATCTCAGAGCATACTGTAGCAGCCGACAACATGAATGGGCAGACTGCTTAATCTGGGCGGAGTATGCGCAGAATTCGCTATGTCACTCCGCAACCGGCTTAACGCCGTTTCAGTGGATGCTCGGGCATTAGCCTCCGCTCTGTCCCTGGGACGCCACTCCCACCGATGTACCCATGGTGGATCAGTGGTTTAAGAGAGCGGAGAAAGTATGGAAGGATGCACACGCAATGATCTCCCGCGCAGTTCGCCGTTTTAAAAAATATGCAGATAGACGATGAAGGGAAAGTCCTCAGCTCCAGGTAGGCCATCGGATATGGCTGTCGACACGGGACCTCCACCTTAACCTCCCCTGTCGAAAACTTTCTCCCAGATATATTAGATTAGATTAGATTAGATTAGATTAGATTAAACTTTATTGTCATTGCACATAGTTACAAGGCAACAAAATGCAGTTAGCATCTAACGAGAATTGTAAGTTAGCAGTGCAATATAAACATATATACAGATCTATAAAACTTGATAAAAGTAAGGTCTATGTATAAATTGTATTACAGAAAGAAAAATATATATATATACATGAATATACAGTGTAAAGTGAGCATAGATGGATAAATTAATGTACAGAATTGTACGAGGGATGAACAGAAAAGCCTTAGCAGTTGGCCCGTGTAGCGTGGATGGTAAACCCATTGGTGAAGTGATGAAGGGTTTGAGCTGGGAGGTGTGGAATACCGGATGGATCCGGAGCACCGCAGGCAGCTGGAGCCGGTAGGTGACAGGATTGATACGGAGGGTCATGCGGTATGGACCAATGAACCTGGGTGATAGCTTCTTGGATTCTGTATGGAGGTGCAGGTTTATCATAGACAGCAATGTACTTTGTCACGTACATTGTACAACCGTTCCAGAGGGTGTCGACGGCGATGTTGCGTGGTGTAGCGGTGGTTGGCATGGTGAATGGCAGTGTTGGCTTGACTCCATAGCCATCGACACCTTTGGACCAACTGTTGGGCCGACGGTACATCGACCTCCGGTTCTTGGTGTTCGAACATCGGAGGCTGGAAACCGTGGCATATCTCAAATGGGCTTAGGTTGGTGGCAGAGGAGATGTGGAGATTATGTGAAAGTTCTGCCTAAATGAGATAGCGGGCCCAGGAGCGCTGACGATCAGCGACGAAGCACCTCAGGTAGCGCTCCAGTTGTTGGTTGGTCCGTTTCGTCTAACCATTAATTTGAGGATGGTATCCAGATGACAAACTGCAGGTGGAATTGATCAGACAGCAGAAGGCCTTCCAGAACCGTGCCGTGAACTAAGGCCCCCTGTCCAAGACGATGTCCTTGGGGAACCCATGCAGACGGACTACGTGTTCTAAAATCAGCTCGGCTGTCCTTTTAGCTGACGGGAGTCCGGGGAGGGCCACCAGATGCACAGTTTTGGAGAACCGATCTACGATGGTCAGAATGGTGTTTTTTCCCCTCGGCAGGCCCGTGATGAAGTCGAGGGCAATGTGCGTCCAGGGCCGATGGACAGGGAGTGGTTGGAGCTCCCTGGCTGTTGGTTGGTTGGTGTTCTTCGCCCTGGCGCACACTGGGCATGCCTGGAGCACTACTCTGGCGTAGAGTCATCCAGGTGGCACACCTGCCGGTTCGGTCTCCGTGGCCTGTGCCTGGCAGACCCTCGTCTCCAAATCCCAACAGAGTGGTGCGATGATTTTGGATGGTGGGAGAACAGGCGCGGGGTCCGCCCAAGGGGGCGTCTTCCTCATGTTGTCGGGAGAGGGCATCGGCCTTGGTGTTCTTCGACCCCGGACGGTAAGACAGATGGAAATTATATTGTTCAAAGAACAGTGCCCACCGCGCCTGTCTTGGATTAAGCTGTTTCAAACTCCGCATAGTGATTAGATTTTGGTGATCGGTCCAGACTATGAACGGCTCTCTGGCGCCCTGGAGCCAGTGTCGCCATTCCTCCAAAGCCCACTTTATGGCCAGCAGATCGCGGTCCCCTACTCCGTATCACTGCTGAGTGGGATCAAATTTTTTGGAGAAGAAGCTACAAGGGTGTAGCTTCTGATCTGGACCTCGCTGGGAGAGAACTGCCCCGGCGCCCACGTCCAAAGCGTCCACCTCCACAATGAACGGTTTGGTGGCGTCGGGGTGGAGAATCGGAGCAGTGGTGAATCGGTGGCAGAGTTCATGAACTGCAGAGATGGCGGCAGAGTTAAGGTGAAAGTGATGAGAAGATGGTCGGGTCAGGGCGGTTAAGGGAGCTGCAACTGTACTGTAGTCCCGGATAAAGCGACGATAGAAATTCGCAAACCCGAGAAACCTTTGAAGTTGCTTAAGTGTCTTGGGTAGGTTCCAATGACACACAACTTCTAGCTTCTGTGGGTCCATGGCCACACCCTGGGGTGAGATGACAAAACCCAGGAACGTGGTGGAGCGCTTGTGAAAAGCTCACATCTCCAACTTACAGTACTATTGATGGGCGAGCAATCTCTTAAGTACCGCTCTGACATGCTGGATGTGTTCGTTGACGGAGCGGGAGTAGATGAGAATATCGAAGACCCATCTACCTAGCATGTCTCTCAGGACGTCGTTAATGAACTGTTGAAAAACTAGGTGCATTGCAAAGTCCAAATGGAATGACCAGGCTCTCTTAATGTCCAGTAGGTGTGATGAAGGCCGTCTTCCACTCATCACCCTCTCTGATGCGCACCAAGTTGTAGGCGCTCCGGAGGTGTGAAAATGTGAAAATGGTGGCACCAGAGAGGGCGTCCAGGGCAGAGTTGGTAAGAGGCAGTGGATGACGATTCTTGACTGTGATGTTGTTAAGCCCCCGATAGTCGACACATTGGCGTAAATCACCATCCCCCTTCTTCACAAAGAAGAACCCCACGGCGCAGGCGAAGAGGAGGGCCGGATGGTACCTTGGCTGAGAGCGTTGAAAACATATTCTTCCATCGCCTGCATCTCGGTGGTGGAGAGTGAGTAGAGATGGCTAAAGGTCGATCGCCAGGTTGTAAGGGCGATAAGGAGGAAGGTGGGTGACGCGTTGCTTACAGAATACTTCAGCCAGGTCCTAATAAGTGGCCGGGATGGCGTTGGTGTCAACATTGGGAGTCTCGGACTCCCTAGAACACGTCCCAGCCAGAGCCCGTAGGTCCAAGCTCGGTACAAGCCGGCCCCCATTGAAGGATCCGATTCTGTGTCCAGGAGATGAGCGGGTTGTGCTGAAGGAGCCAAGGATGTCCAAGGATGATGGGAGGGGAGGAAATGGAGGTGAGGTAGAATCGGATCTGCTCCTGATGTTTGTTTATAGTGATGGTGATCTGGGAGGTGGTGGGACTGGAGGAGAGGGGCCTATGTATGAATATACATATGAATAAATATGAGTAATTTAGCAGCTGGATGGAAATGCAGAGTATACCTATACACACATATCTACATATATGAATATACATATATTAGTATACAGTCCATGTGCAGACTGTACAAATGAATGATCAGGAAGTATTTACAGAGGTATTAAACAGGAATGTTGCTTATTGATGGTGGTAATATCCATGTAAGGGGGTCAGTGAAGTTTTGTTCAATAAGGTAACCACTGTGGGGTAAAAACTGTTCCTCAGCCTGCTGCTCTTGGCTTTTAGGCATCTGAACCTTTTTCTAGAGGGAAGGAGAGAAAACATTTTATTTGCAGGGTGAGAGGTGTCCTTCACGATGCTTCGTGCTCTACGCAGACACCTCCTCTTGTGACAGGAAGTGGGGTGCCGATGATGCACTGGGCGGTTTTTACCACCCTTTGGATGGATTTGCGATCCAAGACAGAGTAGTTAACATACCAGACTGTAATACAGCTGGTTAGGATGCTCTCTACTGCACAATGGTATAAATTGTTCATTATGTCTTTAGAAAGGTGATTCTTCCTTAGTAGTCTCAGGAAGAAGAGGTGCTGGGAAGCTTTCTTGAGGAGACTGGTGGTATTAGTGAACCAAGTTAAATGTGATACCTCTTATCCTTCTAAAGTCCACAATGAGTGCCTTGGTCTTACTGGTGTTCAGAAGCAAGTGGTTGTCAGCACACCACTCGGCCAAGTGCTTTACCTCTGCCCTGTAGTTAGTCTCATTGTTGTCATTGATGAGGCCAATAACTGTCGTGTCATCTGCAAACTTAATTATGCTATTAGAACCATGCATAGGGCTGCAGTCATGTGTGTACAGTGAAAACAGGAAGGGGCTCAGTACGCAGCCTTGTGCCACTCCAGTGTTCAGGATGATGGTTAAGGAGAGAATGTTATTAGCTTTAACATTATGTGGTCTGTTGGTCAGAAAATCCAGTATCCAGCTCCATAGAGAGGTGTTGATTCCGAGATCAGTAAGCTTACTAATCAGCCTGGAGGGAATGACTGTGTTGAATGCTGAGCTGAAATCCATGAACAACATTCTTGTGTAAGTGTTCTTATTATCCAGGTGAGAAAGTACCGTGTGTAGTGTTAGGGAAACAGCATCTTCAATGCTCCTATTCTCACAGTAGGTGAACTGATGAGGGTCCAGTGTGGGTGAAAGGCTTTTCTTGAGATGTGCTAGGACTAGCTGCTCAAAGCACTTCATGAGTATTGGTGTCAGTGCTACTGGGCGGTAATCATTAAGGCACATAGGTTTGGAGTGTTTAGGAACAGGCACAATGGAGGTGAATTTAAAGCACGTAGGCACTGTTGATTGATGTAGGGACAGATTAAAGATGTCTTTCATGCCTTCAGTCAGCTGTTCAGCACATGTTCTGAGCACACGTCCAGGTATTCCATCAGGGCCAGCAGCTTTCCGATTGTTTATCCTGCTGAAGGCAGCAGACACTTCTGCGGTGGAAAGTGAGAGAAGCTAAATTGTTTCATTGAGTTAGCTTTTCTGTTGGTATTTTTTGAATGAACTGTTAGTTATGCTATCATACACTATAAAAATTATTCTGTGGCCTTTTTACAATAATAAAAAGGTTATATTACCTTAATAAAATCTTTAAAAATCACATACATAATTGTTTGAGTTAGACAAATCTAAATAAATGCCTAAAAACAACTGTTACTTTTGTCTTAAATTTACTATATAATTTAAGTTTATTTCACAAATAGAAATTAGCATTTGACTAACTGAATTATATTTTTAAAATGCACTTAATATTTTTTTTATACATTTCAATCAAAATAATTGGCAATGGAGTAATTATACTGATTCAAGAACTACAATCATCACTAATTTTAACACAATATTCTTTATGTTTAACAACAAAAACTTAAATAATTGAGTAAATTGCCCTGTGCAAGTGTTCATGTGAAGTCTGATGTGACATCAGAGACTAGAATGCTAGGATTTGAGAATGGACATGAAGCGCCTGGACCACTCCTTACAAATCCTGGTAAGTAAGCAGCTAACACAAGTTAATGACATAATGACTCTTTCTGCATGCTTACACAACTGTGTAGGTTGTAAGTTACTTTTCTGAATATTGTCACACCCATCCTCCATAGCTAACGATAGCTAGGAATAAGCAAGTCCTGATGTTCATTGTGATTTTGCTGATTTGTTCCAACCACCAGACTGCCCAGCTAAAGCGCAGTTACTGAAAATCTGGTGTAAAAGGAGAGATGTGCGTGCATGTCGGGCTTTCCTTCACTGCATGAAAGAAGATGTATCTGTACTAGGAAATTCCCGTATACATCACTGATTTTTGGAAGTGTCTACAAGTATTACTGAACATATGCATCAAATTCCACCAACATATGCATCAAATTCCACCAATCTTCCAGAAAGATAACATTTCGGTTCCATTTTTGGAGAACCTTGGAATCTTATTTCATAAAGTAAAAGAGAGAATACAATAAAACAAGGATAGGGGCTCATGACCTATGTTACTGATAGGATTTATATTAATGTGTTTTTTTAATATTGACTTATTGATTGTCTTAAGTTGCCTGGTGGGAGTTAAACACCTCTTTTTACCACGATTGAACTGGGATTTGAAATACCCTGTGAAAGATCTGAGGGACAAAATAACAATAATAAATAGCTCTACAAACACAGACATATGCTCCAGGCCATCACACGAGACCTCCTTCCCCTCACTACAACCATCATCAACTATTCCATATCATCTGGTCATGTTCCTGCTGCTTTTAAGAAGGCAAGGGTTATTCCCATCCTCAAGAAACCTTGCCTGGACCCATCATAAGTTAACAACTACCACCCAGTATTGCTTCTCTCTTTTATTTCCAAAATTCTTGAAAGGACTGTTTATAACCAAATATCTCTTTATCTCTCAAAGAACAAACTTAATGATCCCAACCAATCTGGATTCAAAGTGGCACATTCCACAGAGACTTCCCTTCTGTCAGTCACTGAGAAGCTCCATGCTGCTAGATCTGCTAAACTGTCATCTGTCCTCATCCTCCTGGACCTGTCAGCTGCATTTGAGACAGTGAACAACAAAATTCTATTATCTATTCTTACGAGCCTTGGAATCTGTGGAACAGCGTGGCAATGGTTTGCTTCTTACCTAGAAGATAGGTTGTATGAGGTGACATGGAGGGGATCCACATCTGCCCCATGCAAATTCCCTACTGGTGTCCCACAGGGCTCAGTACTTGGTCCTCTTCTGTTCTCCCTCTACACCCGGTCTCTTGGTAAGTTCATACTGTATCATCGAATGGATTTTTATACTAAGTTGGGTGTCATCATACAGATGACACCCAACTTATTCTCTCCTTTCCTTCCTCTGACACTCAGGTTTCCGCCTGGACGTTGGCATGTCTGGCAGACATCTCATCCAAGCTCAATCTGAGTAAAACCAAACGGCTGTTCATCCCTGGTGACTCATCCCCAGGTCAAGACCTTATGATATCCCTGGACAACAATCAAATCACTCCTTCCACCACCGCCCACAATCATGGGGTAACCGTGGATAATCATCTCTCATTTTCCCCACACATCGCTAACCTTACTCGCTCTTTTAGATTTCTTCTTTACAATATCAGAAGAATCCACCAATTTCTTTCTGCTCTGCAATGCTCGCCTCCTCCCACCATCTGTCAAAGATTGAGGGTGGCATTCATCCAGACTCTTTTCTGCTCTGGCACCTAGGTGGTGTAACGTACTTTCTCTAGATGTCCATACAGCAGAGCCTTTGACGATCTTTAAACCACGACTCAAAACATATCTGTTTCTCCAATACTTGGACTAATTTAATTCAATAAAATACATAAATAAGTAATTAAATACTCTTTGAAGACACGTCATATAAAAATTCAACCCGCTTGCTTTACTTATCAAACTTCATTTCCAACACTTTTGTTGTGCGGTCAATAGTAGTGCTACTTGATTGGAGAAGAAACATCCAATCAGAAGTAATGTGTGGAAGGCTGTGATTGGCGAGTTTTGTGGCAGTGTTGAAGGCTGGACAATGTTGAGCAAGCATGCAGGCAGAGTTGAGTGTGCACAGAAAATAAAAGTGCCCAAACTTTGGCATAAGACTCTATATGACAAGGAAAGACAGGAACTCAGAGAAATCATGCAAGACGATGGAGTAGAAATAACAATAAAAAACATTCTAGAGAAGATGACATGGAAAATATATAGACGTCTGTTTAATTATATAAACGAAAGTGGCCTAGTAGATAGGACCTAATTTAAGAGAGTTTTTTTCTTCTTCTTCTTCTTCTTCTTTTTTTGGGCTATGTTTGTTTTGATGTCTATCAATCTGATGCGCCACACTCCAGTCCAGCAGGTGGCAGTAATGTAAGGAAGTTCGCCGTAAGGAAGTCAATATCATGCCACAACAAACACAATAAACAGAAACTTTTTTAAAGCATTGCAGCGTATGCGTTGTGTGTGTACTTACTGCAATAAATATGATGCATGTATGTATGTATGTATGTGTGTGTTGCGTGTGTGTATGCAGCCGTGAGTACGTAGTTCAGCTGTGTGTATTTTTCTAGCAACAGCATGCATACACAACACAATGTAGTCAAAAATCTAGCGCGGATGGGTGCACACAGCTGAACTACGTACTTTACTTTTTAAAATATATTTTTTAATTACTTTTTTAGTAACTAATTACATTACAAAGTTATTGTCATTAAAAAGTAATCAGTTACATTACAGCATTACCTTCTGATAAGAAGTAACTAGTTAGAGTACCTTTCCATTGCAGAAAATTAAAACTCCTTTTTTATTCCTTATGCATGTTGTTAGTCAAGACCTTTATAATTATTCTACCATCATCACACAGCAAAGTTTGCCCAAAATCTACCAAACTACTAACAGCAGGAATAACAGAGGGGGGTGGGTTATCGGGGGCGGGGAAGAGGCTTGTAGGACGGCTTTCTCACACACACACACACCAACGGAATCATTGTTGTCTGGCTCACGGATTACATAAATTGTCTGAATAACAGATTTTTAAAAATATAACTAAATAACCAAGTAATTAAATGGCGGATCTAATGCGTTAGATTACTCGTTACATCAAAAAAGTACAAGTACTACTTTACTTGCCAAGTTTACTTTGAAACGCTATATCCAACGCTGATTAGAATATATATCCGTTTTTGATTCATTTGACAACGTAATTGGGTGGCTTGAGGTGAGCTGTCCCTTACTTCTTCCTTTAATTGGGTCAGGTTTTGCTTGTCTGTGCTTCCCTTTGACAACTTCGTCAGAGCTGGGAAAGTCATGGAGAGGTTTCACTATACGGGAAAAGTTTAGAATATAACAATGGAAATAGTAAATGAAATCTTCTTAACTGTTCTATTGTGGTGGGTTTCTTGTGCTTCAAAGCCTGCACAAGGGTGATGTCTGCAGGATCCTTGGTATAGCCATCCATTGTAACCAGCTTTCCCAAGAATCTCACATAGTCGTATTATTATAATGACAAAAGACACTCCTTAGATCTTTAAGTCTCCTAAGTCTTTAAATGTCTTAGAGTGGACAAGGTTGTCATTTAAGTATGGGCAATATCCCATCCTGCAGACCCTGTATTAAGCACTTTTCCATTGACCTCTGAAACTCTGACAATCCAAATGGTATTCTCACCCTATCACACAAAACTCTAAGTGTAATAAATACTGTGAGGGTCTCCTGGACTCTTACAGGATGCCCTGGTGATAGCCTTCCTGGTGATATCCCTATAATTACAACTGAGCTCCCTATAATTACAACAAAGGGGGAGGCTCTCGTCCCTTTTCCACACACACAAACGATTGGGCTGGAGTAGAAGGATTATTATTATTTTTTTAATCCAGCCACTATTCAACAGGCCTTCTAGGTATTCCTTTATCCTAGGTGAAAAGGTGATAGAGTGACGCTCCGTGTCAAAATAAGAGTCCCATGCGTGATACATGATACTCGGAGCTTGTAAACTAATAGTTGCTCGGTTTCCGATTAAAAATTTATTAAAAATCTTTGCTCGGTTTGTGGAACACTCGTAAACCACGTTACTCGCGATCCGAGGTGCCACTGTACTGAAATTTCTTCAGTAGTTGGAGTGCTTCTCTTCTTGGGGTCTGTTTTCATCTGTTTGGCAGGTGCAGGGTAGAAGGTTTTGATTATTTGAGTTTGTCCTGGGCGGTACAGTGGTGTAGTGGTTAGCACTGTCGCTTTCTACCTCCAAGGTCCGGGTTCGATTCCCATTTCTGTCTGCATGTTCTTCCCAGGCTTGGTGGGTTTCCTCCCACAGTCCAAAGACATGTAGGTTAGATTAATTGGCATTCCCAAATTGGCCACAGTGTGTGAATGATTGTGTGTACAGTATGTGTGCCCTGCGATGGATTGGCATCCTGTCTAGGGTGTACACTGCCTCGTGCCCTAAGCCTCCTGGGATAGACTCTGGCCCCCCTGTGACCCTGAATACAGGAGTAAGCGGTATGGATGATGATTGAGTGAGTGAGAGTTTGTCTCGGCAGCAGTATTGGGAGCAACAGAGTGTCATGGGAGGTGCTATTTATGACTGGAATTGTGATGTAGCACCAGGTACCGCTTTGCAAATGCACAACATTCTCCTCAATGTTCATCTCACGGAGCACTGTTTAATCCATCACCTAAAAATGAAAAGTGTATGGAATTGCAATCCAACCAAGAAATGGCTATTCACCTAAACTGACAGGCCACCTAAACTGATCTTGGCAACATTTTTAAAATTCTATCCTGGTAATGTTATCTACAGATTACAATTAAAGATTAAAATTTGTAATCACATCAAGGTCTTTTACAGGTGTACATGATGAAAAAGAAACGTTGTTGTATTGTTGCATATTGCTCACCTAGACTAGCCAATGCTGGCTGCAGCATTTTTAATACAATTGTCCCCTGTGACCTCTATCTGGCCATCTCTTCTCTTTCACTTCTTTAGCACTAGCTTTTAGACAAACTGGAAACTCATGTGCTACTTCTTCTTCTTTGTTTTCAATTGCTGTATCAGCTGTTTCACTTATTCGGCTGATCTGCTGGACTTACAACTGCTCCAGCTCCATGCCTTATGACTGTATTAATCTCCTTAGTAGCACTGCTGATCTCACCAATGCAACCAAAGTTTTTAGCACACTTGAATAAAACTCAGTGTGGCATATATTTTTCCTCTCTGTACTGTTGAACTGTAAAAATACAGACATAACAGCACATTATTGTGAACATGTTTCTTTCCGATAGTTCCTCTCAGAGCTGCACTTCCAAGTGTGCATATTAACAATGAAATAGCAGAAATATTACAAACAAGTAAAATATCAGTTACTCCAGTTACAGTTAATCATGTCCTAAACATCTGCAAGGCAACATCATCACCAATTACTGTATTTCAGAGACAGCAACAGGGTTTAATCACTAATGAAAAGTTAATGTACTGGATAGGCTAAAAGGGTAACCACAATAAGTTAACTTCTGCAAAACACTTATTGTGAGGAAATAGTCAACATTCCCACGTCCCCTGGGACGCCTTGTATTTACATATACACACATACACTTTTTATTTGCCTGAAAAAGACATAACACCATATTGTTGTAAACACATTTCTGTTTGATATTTCCTCTCAGAGCTGCACTACCGAGTGTGTATATTAGCAACACTTCTGGACAATAGTTTCCAATTGCGCACATAATATGTGACTTTGAGCTTCTTTTGCTTTGCTAAATTGCTAAAAAAAAAAAAAAAAAAGTTTATTGGTCATCTTTTTGGGGGGCTTATTTTAAAAAGTTTGGTTGCTTGTCAGAAAAGTATTTTTTACATTTATGGTCTCATTTCCCCCAAATTGATTGTTTGACACTATCGACACACTCACTCATCGTCTATACTACTTAATCCTGTATTCAGGGTCACGGAGGGCCTGGAGCCTATCCCAGGAGACATGGGGCACATGGCAGGGTACACCCTGGACAAGGTGCCAATCCATCGCAGGGCACAGACACACACACATACACTCACTCATTCACACACTATGGGCAATTTTGGAAACGGCAATTAGCCTAACCTACATGTCTTTGTGGGAGGAAACCCGCCAAGCACGGGGAGAACATGCAAACTCCATGCACACAGGGACGGGAATCGAGCCTGGCCAGGGATCGAACCCGGACCCTGGCGGTGCAAGGCGACACCACCGTGCCACCCACTATCGACACAGGCTCATGCTAATCAACTCTGTAACACCCTCCCACAGACCCCTAAATGGACTTGCATCGAGATTTGAAAGACCCACCCCAATGGACACACACAGGAGAAAAATCACTCAGTTCAAGCTCGATTTCCTCATATTTCTTAAGAATGCCACCAACAAAGTGGTTGAAGTATGGAACAAATATAACACAGATTGGGAAAAGGGCAACTTTTTTAGCATATGTTTTTATAATTTAGGCTAGTAATAAATTTTTGCAGGTGGCAAAAACAAGCATAACAAGCAAACAAATATTAGCTTACATGGCTCTGATATATTATTTCAACTCCACTTTATACGCCCTCTCCTGCTTTGTCCTTTTCCATCTCATATTCCATTTGTTTGTGATAATACAGTGTGCCTGTCCTCACTCAAAAAAGTTACAGTTTTATGTTTCATAAAATAATAACCAATCAGACAAACAAACAAACAAATAAACAAAATATAAAGTACCAGTCAAAAGTTTGCACACAGGTTTTTGCTTTAGTAATTTATTGTCTGCATTGTAAGAACATTACTGTCAAGTGCATTTACACTATATACTGTATATACACCAGTTTACCGAACTTACAGGAGCGCGCGGGTGAGTCTCTATTTGGTAAACTGGTGTGTGTGCGTGTGTGTGTGTGTGTGTGTGTGTGTCGGCCCACAAACATACAAACACAAAATAAAAATTATTTCGCGCGCACACGTGGTCACAATGTTATAGTGAACAGTACACACGCGCACAGATGTTGACTATACGTGTAACGCACGTGCACTGAGACCGAGAATGGGAGACGATTACCTACAATTCCACGGTCTGAGAGAGAGAAGTTATTTGCCACTTTTTTTAAAATTAAAAGTTTAAGGCCTCGCCACAGCTGAAGCATTTGAGATATCAAAAATTCCTTTTTCAAATGTGCATTCTCGATGTCTTGAGATCACATTGTCCCAGTTTGGTCACTATCATATAAATGCACTAGAGGAAGTATATCGGGAGAGTTTTCGTGCACTTGGCAACCTTGTTTTCGAAACTGAAAGTGTTTCTTCTCAGGTCTCCATTTTGAGGAGCGTTCGGAGAAGATCAAACTCCAGATATCGCCGAGCGGAAACGGTGATAGTAACGGCACACGACAAGAATGTTGGCTAACGGTGAGAGATTTCATTATTATAAACAACTTTAAATAAGATTCACGCGGATATAGTTTAAATAAAACTCGTGTTTAATTCCGATGTGAGAAATAAAGTTGTGTTTATGGCGTATGTTCTTTATAGGCCGCTCAACTTCCTATTTTTAATTTTCACGATTGAAACCTTGCAATATTTGGGCAAATATAGTTTTATTAGCGGGAGTCATTTGGTCTTGAAATAAATGCGGTCTTTCTGTTTCACTGTTAAGATGATTTTTGATATTTCTTTGGCCAAATGTAAAAAAATACAACATTATATTGTGGTTTTAGAATCCAGGAAGGAAAACAAACAAACAAAAGACATTTTATCATCAGAAATTATAGACAATTATTACATTATTATAGACAAAATACTAAAAATTAAACAGTCAACAAAGGAAAATGCAAACACGTATATTTGTCTTCTAAAACCTTGCGGTCCAAAAGATCGAGGAAACCTTTGTGCGCATGCGCAGCCGTAATTCCGCCCGAAATAGATTGCAACATTCTTATTTTTGACATTTCAATTCGTCAGGTGCCACTTTGTGTGCCATTTTTTTCTACTTAACAGGAGGTCATCTCATATGGTTCAACTATGGTGATTCCTTGAATTCATGCCAATAAGTGGCTAATAACTTCCAGAGAGATCATATTTATTGATATCATATTGAGTGACATCATCATCATAGTGCTTTTTTTTTCAGCATCCCGGGCTTTTTGGAGGTCTTAACATGCTGCAAAAGCACACAGGTTGTGTGCAAATGGCACACGTGCTTGAGCCTGATCATCACTGCTTTGCAACTACTGTATAATTAAATTTTTTAAAAATAAATAACTATTTGCTCAATTCCTTCCTGGTCATGTCACCCAAACTAGTGCCAAAATAATGTCCTTGCTCACCCCACGAGTTATACCTCTTGATTTTACAAAATACATCTTTGCTGGTTTCATATAATTTTTTTATATAAACAATCACTCTGCAAGATCTTCATGGTCATGTGACGCTGTGGCTCCAAACTTGTACCTAAATAATCTACTTGATCACCCCCACATATACCTCTTGAAATCCCCAAAATATCTTCATTGATTTTTATTTGAAATTACATTTTTTGAAATAAATCAACATTTCTTCAATTTCTTCCAGGTCATGTGACACCAAACTAGAACCTCAATAATCTGCTAGATGAGATTAACAATAAAAAATGTAATACAAATCAATGAGGACATATTTTGGCCTACCAAGAGGTCTAACTTGTGGTGGTGGTGAAGTAGATTATTGTGAATATTTGGGGTGTACGAAAATTTCAGCCACCAAAATTTTTTGAGCAAAAATGGAATTATCGTTTTCGTTTATCGAAATAAAAAATTGCGGCGAAAATGTAAGCTGAAAATTAATGTCGTCCCGCCCCTCCCATCCTCATGCAGCACTTTACTCATGCTGGAGCTGTTATCACACATCTGCCCATCATAGAAAAATCATGTCAGCGGTATGGAAGTATTAAAAAAAAATTTAGATGGGGAGGCAATATGCAACATTTCTAGCGACTTATCCAGCTGAACTACAGATCCCCTTGACTACTGGCGCTCGAACAAAGACCGCTTTCCATTGCTTGCATGGGTTACAAGTTTTTAAATGAAGCCATTTTCGGGGTTTTTTCCTAGTGCATCATAAAATTTCGGTTTCGGCACAGAATGTTCATTTCGGTGCATCACTAGTGGATATTGTATAATGTTTTATTCATAGTAAAACATTACATGAAAATCAGCAAAGACATATTTTGGGTGATCAAGAGCTGTAACTTGAGGGGTCATTTTTGAAAGTAAAAAATATCAGTGGTGTACCTTGTGGGGGTTACCATGGACATTATTTTGGTACACAGAGTCCCATGACCTGGAAGGTATTAAGCAAATAGTAGTTTATTAAACGCAAAAAACGTCAATAAACTCAGCGAAGACATATTGTGGGACTTATAAATTATAAACAACTTTATATAGGATTCACCCGTTATACTGTAAATAAAGTTGTGTAAATTCGAATGTGAGAAGTCTTCTGGGCTGTATTTTTGGTGTACGTCTTTTATAAGTCTTTAACTTCCTTTGTTTTAATGTTCATGATTGAAACCTTGGAATTTTGGGAAAGATATTGGAGAAATAGTGATTTTTTTCAAAGATGTTGGAGAAATAGTGATTTTTTTTATTGTAGGAAATTTAATAAAAATCAGTGAAGGCATATTTTGGGATACTGAGACGTGTACCCTGTGGGGTGACCAAGTAGATTATTTTGGTACTTGTTTGGGGTCACAGGCTCACATGACCTTGAAGGGATTGAAGACATGGTGATTTATTTAAAAAAAATTTGTGAATAAAAACAATTACAGCATAGTTTGGATACCAAGAGGTGTGTGTAACTTTTGGGGTTGACCAAGTAGGTTATTTTTGTACTCGTGCAAGGGGGCCATAGGGTCACATGACCTGGAAGATAAAGAATAAATGTATATATTTTTTAAAATAAAAATAATAGTTACTACACTAAGACCAGCTGTATGTAATGACGCATGGCATCTGTATATTTGATCAGAAATGAGAATAATTGGTGCACGTAGCCTGGTAATTAAACAGTACACACTTTATTTGTACAGAAATTTGTTGACGGTCGCTAAAACATCGCTTCCGAATGTCTGTCTAATGTCCGGATATCAAACTGACTCCACCGCGGTTGGACACGTGCTATCGGGCGGATTCTATGATGACTGTGGACGGGAGAGTTTTCCGGCACTTGGCAACCTTGTTGCTCGTGTTTACTAAACCTCCATTTTGATGAACGTTCGGAGAAGTTAAAACTCTTTATCGCCGAGCAGAAACGGTGTTATTAACATCATACTACAACAACAATGTTGGCCAAAGGTGCACGATTTCATTATTATAAACGACTTCATATAAGATTCACGCGGACATAGTTGAAATAAAACTCGTGTTTGATCCCGATGTGAGAAATCTTCAGAGTTGTGTTTATGGCGTATGTTCTTTATAGGCCGCTCAACTTCCTTTTTAATTTTCACCACTGAAACCTTGCAATATTTGGACAATCTCAAGTTTTATTAGCGGGAGTCATGTGGTCTTGGAATAAATTCGGTCTCTTTGTTAAGATGATTTTTATATCTCATTTAAAATATAAAAATACGACATTATATTGTGGTTTTAGAATCCAGGAAGGAAAAGAAAGAAGCATTTTATCATCAGAAATTATAGACTTTATTAAAAACTAATAAGGTCATATTTAATATAAATACTAAAAATCAAACCGTAAACAACATAAAATACAAACGCTTATTTTTTCTAAAACCTCGCGGTCAAACAGCGCGAGGAAACCTTTTTGCGCATGCGCAGTAGGCATTTCGCGAGAAGTCTACTGTAACGTTCTTATTTTTATGGCGTTTCAAAACGTCGTGTGTGTGTGTGTGTGTGTGTGTGTGTGTGTGTGTGTGTGTGTGGAGTTTTGGGTTCTCTGGTTTTCTCTCACAGTCTAAAGACAGGTTCGGTTAATAGTCGTTCCCAAACTGCCGGTGCTGTGTGTGTGTGTGTGTGTGTGCGCGCGCGCGCGTCGCCTGCATCGAATTGGTGAAACCGCGTCTGTTTTTGATTTTTTTTAATACATTAGAAATTTTATTAAACATTAATGTCAAATGCATTCAGGATGCACGAGTTATTATACATTTTATTACTACTACTAGTAGTTAAGTGCTGTTGATGGTGTGTGTGTTTTTACAGGATTGATTAAAGATGGAGTTTCTGCCCAGAATAAAGTTAATAAAATAAATGACAGTAAATTCAAATTTTATTTGTTACATACAGTCATACACAAGTATGATATGCAATGAAATGCTTTAACGACCGCCTGTGACCTTAAAATAAAAGATTTAAATGATTTGGTGATGTGAATGTAACCGGTACATCCCAGTCTGTACGCCGATCACTCGTACTTTTGTTTTTAATAAAACGAAGACTTGTTTGGGGCAAAGATGTGAAAATTATTGTGAAGTTTGTCTGCATGTTTAATTTTTGTGTTTTGTAGGAGTGTAATCCCTTCCAGCAGAGGAGATCAGATTCTTCAATGCTGTGTGTTTGTGCAACATTCAAAAGTATTCAAAGATGGAGATTCCTGATCTGGACACTGATCGTGTGCCCTCACCCTCAAATAAACGGTAATTGTCATATAGCGCTGTTGTAGCTTACTGTCTGTTTTAGCAGAATTCATGATTTGATGTCATTTTACTGTTTTCATCTGAACTCTATGAAACCCTGCATGTAGTACAGATATGCATAGGGTGGAATTTTGTAAATTTCTCGTCTCAATAATTAAACATTTTCCTGATAAATTGGACCTGAACACATACTATTAAAAGCACACCACAGTGTCGTATCAGGAAGACACACCAAGATGGAGCTGTATTACATTTCACAAAAGTGATGGAGATCAATTCCACCTTTAAGACCTTTATATCTCCCAGTGCGCTAATACCCAGCGATGTTAAACACTATTCTAATAGACTATGACACAGATCCTAAATACAAAGTCATTTAGATGTTATTTTAAAGCATCAGTTTCTGTTTTCTAAATCAGTGTCTGAATTTAGTTGCATCTCTTCAGAACACATTAACTGCTCGTTTAGACTGATTGGTTTTATTTATTAATTAATTATAAAGTCCTTAATATTTTTTATTGGTCACATTGCATTTGAAAACAAATACAAAACAAAAACAATATCCAACTGTGTCTAGGTATTTTAGTCATTAACTGTACATACGGTATAAAAATATGAAGTCGATGCATGTAGAAGTAATAACTTATTCAGAGGATTTACTATCAATAATAATGCTACCAGTTATAATTTAGCATGAAAATGTTAAATGACTCTGCTTATTTATTAGTAAATAAGTTCATTGTTAACTTAAGAATTTGTTTAAAATCTGTAAAGAGTGAATATAAATCTCTGACGGACTGTGTGTAATGTTGTACAGTGAACTCCAGAGGAAGAGATCAGGACCTGCAGCACCCAGCTGTGTCTCCATGAAGAGTGATGTGTCTATGGAGCCTCCTGTTCATTTTAAAGATGGAGATTCCTCACGTCTACACAGGTAACGTCTCCTCACTGTCACAGTTACAGGGGAATTCTGGGATAAAACTAGAATTTAATATTTTATAATCATGGTATGTAGTGCTGTGTTCTATAGAACTTTACCTCTTACTGTCTGTTTTAGCAGAATTCATGATTTTATGTCATTTGTTTTATAAAACCCGACACTATAAACCCAGGATGCAGTACAGTAATGTGTAGACTTGAATTCTGTCATTTTTTGGTATCACTAAACTCAATGTTTATTTTTAAAGCCACACCACAGTGTCATATCAAAGACACACTAGATGGCGCTGTATTCCATTTTAGAGGAGTGATGGAGATCAATTATCCCTGTAAGACCTGTTATATCCCCTCGTGCTCTTATGTCCAGTGATATTAAACACTATTCTAGTAGACTACGATGTGACACAGCTCACAAATGCAGAAGACTCACTTTTTTTGCATTTCTTTGGTTTATTAAGGCTTGAAGTTCAACAACCAATAAACCAAAATAACTATACAGAGAGACAATATAAAATATTGTATTCACTAAAATATATGTTTGTAGATATCAAACAAGATACAGTAAGGCAGTAAATGAAGTGAATGAAAAAATAAAAGGAAAAACAATGAGTACAGAAAAAATGGAAATAAAAACAAAGACTTCTTTCCTTTTTTTATTTTACATTTTCTTCGTAATATTTCTTATTGGTCACACTGTAGTCATTATTGAAAAAAAGGTACAATCTGTAAAGTGTGAATATAAATCTCTGAAGGACTGTGTGTAATGTTGTACAGTAAACTCCAGAAGAAGAGATCAGGACCTGCAGCACCCAGCTGTGTCTCCATGAAGAGTGATGTGTCTATGGAGCCTCCTGTTCATTTCAAAGATGTCGTTTTCTCACGTCTACACAGGTACTTTCCAAATAGTCCAGAAAAGGTCTAAAAAATATTGGTCCAGAACATGTAAATTATTAGACAATGTTAAAACGTATGCAGTAGAGTTGCGAATACTTGCTCATCCTTTTTACTTAGCTGATGAGCAAGTATTCGCCCAGTCTTGTCCCCATGCTTATAGGGCATATGTCTTGATTTAGAAATAAGACATTCAGCCTGCCTTGTTGACAGGAGATCAAACGGAGTCTACAATAGTATCCGCTTTTTCATTGTGTCTGCAGAGGGTAGATAACTATATAGTCTATCTAGCTCCAGTATCTCATCAGCCAGCTCTCTAAGGCATGCGGTGTCATTATTTTTCATTGAGCAATATGAAATTATCTGGCCTCGTAAATATGCCTTAAGTGACTCCCATATAGTTGAAGAGGCCATCCCTGGTGTTTGATTAATCTCAAGGAATAATGTAATCTCGGAGGAAATGAATTCGGTAAACTCTTCCTCTGATAGAAGCAGAGAGTTGAACCTCCAGGGACGGTAACTGGATTGTGTATTGGGGATACGCATTTTCATAATTAGGGGACCATGATCAGATATAACTGTAGCTCCATAGTGACATTTGGTAATGAAAGGAAGAAGTCTCTTGTCCAGAAAAAAACTATCTATACGGGAAAAAGTCTTATGAACGGAGGAAAAAAGGAATATTCTCTGGAAGTAGGATTACGAAACCACCAAACGTCAGCTATACCATATGATTTAAGAAAAAGTTTAATTGAACGTGCTGATTTAGAAAGGGGAGCTTTTTTTGGACGAGCTAAGGTTTAACACGGGGGAGAGTCCACAATTCGTATGACCACCAAGAATAAGGTGGTGTGATGTCATATTTGTTAAACGAGAGAAAAGGTTTGAAAAGTATGCTCGGTTATTCCAGTTTGGTGCATGAATATTGGCTAGGATGACTGGGAGGGAATAAAGCTGCCCACCACGATAACATATCACCCTAAGGAATCAGCCTCTACACTAGTCATAGTGAATGGCGTAGTTTTCGTAATGAGTATGGCCACACCTCTAGTTTTTGAGTGAAAATGAGTGATATATCTGTTCCGCCCAACTCCGCCTAAGCCGGAAATGATCCGTTGTATGTAAATGAATCTTCTGAAGAAATGTGATGTCTGCAGTATTTGTATATGTGAAATCCATAAGAGCAACATGACAACAAGTGAAAATTAACATGGACATCCAACAGAATAAGTCTGGTAAAAAATAAAACCGATAAAATAAGTCTGTGTTGGAAGTTCTACAAAGCCAACAGCTCACGCTCTCGCCAAACCCACCATACTAAAGTAACCCAAATAGCGCATTATAATAAATCGTAAAATCTGCAGAAAAACATAGTAATAACAATAATAATGATAATAACAGTAATAACAATAAGAAAAAAAAAGTCAATAAAGTAAGTCTAATGACACCGGCAAATTCAATAATATTAGACGCTTCTCTTGAAATGCAACTGAGCAACACAAGCTCACAATTGAGGAAGAGCAATATTATTAATAAAAAAAAGTGTATAATAACAGTAAAATAAGTAAATAACAAAGAAGGAAACCTTAACAGTACATTGATAACAAAATCAGTGATATTGACATCAGCAGCGAGACTATAAGGTAAATATTGTGGCGTCAGAATTATCCGGAAAAAGTAAGTCTCCTGCTCATGATTGAATAGTACCTACTACGAGAGGAGCTAAAAACAATACAAACGAAAAGGTCACTGCTCCACTGAAGCGTGATTTAGGTTGAAAAACGGGATAGACGGATAGACATTTTCAAGCCTCTGTGGGAATAATGTTTTTCTTGATGTACCTCATTGCTTCCTCTGCATCTGTAAATACCTTTTCTCTTCCGTCATGTGAAATACGTAAACAGCCTGGGTATAGGATGCCAATTGCAATTGCACAGTAATTTCTGAACCTCCGTGACTGCGGCCCTGGCGACGCTCGCAGTACAATCCGGAAAGATGGCAACTGATTCTCCGTTAAATCTCAGCGGAGCCCGAGCGCACACACGGCTCAACAACTTGACACAGTCTTAGTGATAGTGAAGTTTAGCCATGATGACGCGGTTTTCCATCTGATCTTCTTGGAGCCTGAATTCTATGCGAATAGTCCACAAGCACATCTCTTACCATTTGTAATGTTTCTCTCAGCAGCCTCAAAACAAACACAGTAGAGTTTGATCCATCCGTCTCAGCTACTCCCACTATCCTGATATTGCATCTTCTCATCCTTCCCTCCATGTCCTCGCATTTCTTTCTTAGCTCAGCTATCTCTGTTTTTAAACCAGTTACCACAGATTTTAAAGTTGCCACCTCGTCTGACCACGTTGATAGGCCGCCTTGCACCTCCTGTATCGGTCAAATTGTATTTATTACTCAATCTATGTGTGTAATGTTGTACAGTGAACCCAAGAGGAAGAAACTTGGACCTGCAGCACCCAGCCGTGTCTCCATGAAGAGTGATGTGTCTATGGAGCCTCCTGTTCATTTTAAAGATGGAGATTCCTCACGTCTACACAGGTAACATCTCCTCACTGTTACAGTTACAGGGGAATTCTGGGATAAAACTAGAATTTAATATTTTATAATCATGGTATGTAGTGCTGTGTTCTACAGAACTTTACCTCTTACTGTCTGTTTTAGTAGAATTCATGATTTTATGTCATTTGTTTCATAAAACTCGACACTATAAACCCTGGATGCACTACAGTAATGTGTAGACTTGAATTCTGTCATTTTCTAAACTTTATCACTAAACTTTTCCAGATCATTTGAAATCAATGTTTATTTTTAAAGCAACACCACAGTGTCATATCAAAGACACACTAGATGGCGCTGTATTACATTTCAGAATGATGATCAATTATCCCTGTAAGACCTGTTATATCCCCTCGTGCTCTCCCAGTGCTCTTATGTCCAGTGATATTAAACACTATTCTAATAGACTACGATGTGACACAGCTCACAAGTGCAAAGACTCATTTAGATGTCTCACTTTTTCTGCATTTTTTGGTTTATTATGGCTTGAAGTTCAGCAACCAATAATGTCCAAACAAATATAAATATAGATCACATTAAAAACATTTGCAAGAATTAATAAAGATTGAACAAATCAAAGGTGAAGCAAAAATAAAGCTGTAAACCAGAATAACTATACAGAGAGACAATATAAAATATTGTATTTACTAAAATATCTTTCTAGATATCAAGGATACAGTAAGGCAGCAAACGAAGTGGATGAACAAATAAAAGGAAAACAATGAGTACAGAACTGACTGTACAGAAAAAATGGAAATAAAACGGGGTCAAAGACTTGTTTCCTTTTTTTTATATTTACATTTTCTTCATAGTATTTCTTATTGGTCACACTGTAGTCATTACGCAAAAAAAGTTAACTAAAGAGTGAATATAAATCTCTGACGGACTGTGTGTAATGTTGTACAGTGAACTCCAGAGGAAGAGATCAGGACCTGCAGCACCCAGCCGTGTCTCCATGAAGAGTGATGTGTCTATGGAGCCTCCTGTTCATTTTAAAAATAGAGATTCATCACGTCTACACAGGTAACGTCTCCTCACTGTTAATGTCACTGTTACAGTTAATTCACATTTTATACTGACACAGCTTGTGAACAACAAAGACCATCAGTGTCTAATCTTAATTATTCTCCAGTGTTTTCTACATTAATGGAAAGAATAAGGTAGCTGTTAAAATTGTTCCATAAAAGTAAATTATTTCTCTGTCTCTCTGATGAGTGTGTCCTGAAAACAACTGAACAAGTTGACTTTAGACTATAAACTCCTTTTAAAGGCTCATCCATGTGCGGTGCTTTTCAAGTGTGAACCTAAAGCCCATTTTCCTGGTGAACTCCTCCCCTTTATCAGAGACGTGACCACATGCAGTGTGTCTCTCACATTAAGCTTTAGTGACTGTAGGATTACACTGACACGGCTGATTGTGTGTAGAAGACTGTTTCAAATGACTGAACTCACTACAAAACAGAAAGTCTCTCCAGTTTTCAGAGGGTTTGACATTTCAGTGAGTTTTGGATCAGATGAACCCTTTTAGGGAGGCCTCATGTCTATTATAGTGTTGTCCTGTACGCTCATCAACTCTCACGTAGTGTTACAGCATCATTATGAGCAGCTTGTTGTTGACTTAACTAAATTTACTGAGTAAGGTCTCCCAAATTGTATTTTGTTAAGTTAAAAGTGTTTTGATAGTTTCAAAGACTTATTAATTTAATAAATGCGAACTTGTCACATGTTTTGGGTTCAAAATATGTGTTTAAATTTACTGAAGCAGGTTTTTTTTTAATTAACATGTAATACAATGTAATGAAAAAAGCTGTAACTGCATGCTTATGACCACCTTCTCAATCACCTCAAAAGTTTACTTCAGATTTTTTGGTACTGAAATCCAAGTCAAACAGGTCAAAAGCTAAACTGTTAAGCAACAGCAGATTGCAGATCTGGAGCATCTTGTAAGAGAATCTCTTCCTCCAACACAAGAGTAAAGTTTATGACACTGGTCAAAGTCATAAGGGAGTCATCATCTTCAATCACAATAGGACTCCCACTTTCATCACTCTGGTCTGTCCTTCATCAGGAGTACTGTCCTAATGTAATAAAGAGTACAAAAAAATCACTTTTGACATCCATCTTTTCTATGTTGTTATATTTCTTTTTGTTCCATGAAAGTTTTGGATCTTACTAGATTAATGTAGACAAAATGTACAGAAAGAAACACCTCATAAATCCTTAAAATCAGTTGTCTCTGAGTTATTCAAGTTTGAGATGATCAGATAAAGTAAAATAAGAGCCGGAGTTCAAATGTATAAGAATTAAAATATCTTAATAATGTCAACACAAACATTAACAGCCGTATTTTTGTCAAAGTGCCTGCAGAGAATCAATGCAACATTTATCACCGTGAGCCACAATATCTGAAGTCTGAAAAAAGAGCGTTAATGTCATGCGTGTGTCACTTTTGATAAACTTTCAGGTATTCATAACATTTAACATTAGGGAGACTCTAATTATGAGAGAAAGAGTTTGAAATATGCAATACTGTTTGCATAGAAAAAAAGATGTTCAAGTTTGTGCTCAAGTGTCTCAGCATCAAATCAAAAATGTCCGTTTCTCTCAATTCTACATGTGCACAAGGTGAAGTTCCAGCTTCAGGTTCACTGTTCAGCTCAGGTTCTGTTTCATTCATGATTATTTCTGATTCCTTATGAATTAATCTGAAATCTTTGATGGTGTTATTTTTATGTTTTCTTGTTCTATGGCTGCTAAAGCTTGAATCTACATTTCTGTAAGGGGGAAAATACGATCTCTCTATTTCTCATATGTTTTCCAAGAGCAGAACTGTGCTTCAGAGCAGATTTAACTGAACTCACACAAATATGTTAATGAAGGTTACATTTGATCAGAAATACAGGAATCAGTAAAAACAGGAATAATGTGACATATTAAAAAACAGCTCTTTTTCGATTGGAATGTATTTAAATTGTTTTATTTATTGCTGTGATGTAAAGCTGTATTTTCTGCATCATTACTCCAGTCTTCAGTATCACTATCAGTATCTTCAGTAGAAATTTTGAAGTCTAACATTATTTCACATTATTCCAGTTTTACTATATTAAATAAATGTAGTATTGATTAACATAAAACTCTTTTAAAAACAAAAAAAAATAATACAGATCTCAAACTTTTGAAGCTAGTCTGACCAATTATAGGTTTGCAAGGAAATATTAAATAGTCTTTACTTTTTTTTTTTTTTTGTTATATTTAATAAAATGGGGGGGGGGGGGAGGGGTGTATGAATAGTCTTACATAAAAAAGTAAACTAGTAAGGTATAACAAGCATTATTATTTTTTTGCCCTAACTTCATACTTCGTTCTTAAAATCATTAAAATACTGCATGGTAAATGTTTACTTACATGAAATGGCAAAGTTTGAGGTCTTGTGATGAAGTCTGGAAATGTGTTTATCCAGGACTTTCTAGACTTGTCTTACTCTTCTCCAGTCTCTTTGGCTGTGGGTAATAAGCGGCTACAGTCAAGTTTGCAACAACTTATTTCATTAAGCTAAACGGCAAGACAGAATACAAACTGCCCTCCTCATGTGCTTCTCTCACACTGTGTCACTCTCTCACCTGTCCCATGGGAAACCCCAGGCAGGTAACCTGTTAGTTCCTCTTAACATAAGCAACATAACCAATAAATCAAATATCACACATGCAGGGATATAGACAAAATAATCATTAAATAATATTCAGTTCTAAATTTAATATTTCTAATATAATTAAATATACTTCATAATATAAAACACCTGTAATACATAACAAATGAATGTAGTAAACTTAAAATAATACAAAATATATTGATTGTAGTAACTCAGATTACAGGAAGACTTACATCTTTCTCACTGTGTTAAATAAACAACTGCACCAAACTATATGTACTTCACAAAGAGCACCATATAATAACGCGCATTTATGTTAATATAATTTCTACAAAGGACTTCGACATAAATACATGTACTTACCAAAATTTAAAAGAAGTTGTCCGTTGTGAGGTGGAGAAACGCAACACTAATCCAGATGATGTTCAAAATACCCGCTGCACCCATCACGCATGCGCCACTTCAGAAACGTATCAGCGCGCATGCGCCAACTTCCGAACCAACTTCTGTGCGTGTTAACTTGCGTTAGAAAGTCTGTTCAGTAATTAAACCTTAGTTGACCCAGCGAGTTTTTAATGAACTTGTTTTCACTACAGTCAGCTTTTTCATGTCTTATTCTCCAGATTACTAATAAATACTCATTATGCCAACATTTTGCTAGTTGGATTTTTTACAGTGTGATGATGCAATACTTTCACTTACAGAATTAGTGTAAATATTTCACAGGAATTTAAAGCTGAGGCCAAATTAAGCATGTGTTGTGTATTTAACCTCAAACTTTATACTTTAGCTGATAATAATAATAATAATAATAATAATAATAATAAATATGCATTTTCTTGATGTGAGATTTGAAAATGGGAGTGTGGTTAAAATATTTGGAAGTCATACAGACAGATAATAAAGGTATCTATAGACTGATAGAAATGTGTATTTGTTTATGAATAAATATTGTTTTAATAAAGTAGAAGTAACTGTCTCACCGCTCCAGAGCTCCCAGTCACTGTGTGTGGAGTTTCACATGTTTTCCTCTTGTCTGTGTAGGTTTATTCAGGAGGATCTGATTTGTACCCTCCATTCATCTTGAATTCTCCCATAAGAAATAATGAAAACTCTGACAATTCGTTCCACAACCCAAAAACATTAATAAATAAAATTGTACAAAATATAAAGTACAAATAAAACAAATTAACCTGAACTTTACCATTGAACAGAATTGTGACAAAACTGTGTGTGTGCGAGAGGAGGAGGGAGGGCACAAACACTCTCCAATGACACTCGCATGCGCACATACACACACACGATCATTAATAAGTAAACTCTCTAATGACACTTACTTTTGCTTTGCTCACATGTTGTCAGTGTTGTAGTAAACAGTACACATGCATGGACGTTGACCATACGAGTGACACGCGCACTGAGGCCGAGCATGGGAGACAATTACCCACAATTCCGCAGCGTGCGAGAGAAAAGAACCCTTGTCTCACTTGTGATCATGTGATGCTCAGCATTAGAACAAGAAGTGCGTGCCACATGATACTCAATAATATTTGATATTGGTTTGGTATTGATTTGGTATATCAAGAGACGCTCGTTTATCAAGTCAGAATCCATTGAAAATTTTTTGCTCATCTTACCAGGTTACTCGCAATCCGAGGTTCCACTATAAATCAAAAGATAAATATAATTCATGGAGCAGTGGGACCGATTTGTCTATTTACATATTCATTTGAAAAAAATATTAAAACAAATATTTATCACATGTACGTTACAGCCCAGTAAAATAATTCTTTGCATATCCCAGTTATGAAGCTGGGGTCAGCCAGGTTACAGCACCCCCTGGAGCAGATAGAGCTAAGGGCCTTAATCACGGGCTCAACAGAGGCAACTTGGCCATTGGCCATGCTAGGGCTCAAATCTCGACCTTCTGATCAGTAACCCAGTAACCCATAGACTGAACCATTGGAGCCACCACAGCCCTAAACAACTGAATCGGTTTACAAACAAATCGGGTCACAACAGAACTTGGTAGGGGTGCTCGGATCAGGATTTTTAGGGCCGATCTCCGATCACTAGAAGCTGTATCGGCCGATTTAAGGGTTTACTCGAAGCCTTATCATGTGGCAATATTTATTACACTATATTTAACAACAATGTAAATCAAGTATTGAAGTTACAAGAAGAGGAATATCATATCATGTCCTGCAACATGTGCAACACGTCAACTTAAAACATAGAAGCCTCTGTTTGGTTAGTAATTGGGAACAGCTTAGAGCTCGACAAATACAACTTTCCTGTAGATAAAATAACAGACAAGTAGGATGTGAATCACCGGTGTTATGCGCTAAAATAATTTTTTTATTATAAAATAAGCTATATAAAAAAAATCCATCTTGTATATGAAGAAAAAATTTGGGAAAAAAAAGTATTTTTTTATATTGATTATATTTTATGATCAAATTCGCTTGGTCTAATTTGTAATTTGTAAGTCATAAACCTATAAATTTCAGTTGATTATATGGGGGGGGGGGGGGCAATCTGTGGCAGGGGGGCATTTTAGCGCATAACATCGGAAGTTCTGCAAGGTCCGCAAGCATCCGCGGTGACCGCCAAAAAAAATTAATCGTGTAATTTTTCATGTTTAAAAACTTGTTTAAAAAATTTTACGTTTGACAAACGTGTAATTTTTCGCGCGGAAAGATGGAAACGTAGTCACAGCGCCAAAACTCGCGGTGAATCTTGATGAAGCGTACTTTTGGCCACTGCGCGAAACCGCATAGGTGAGATAGGGGTATAACCGACAGTCGAGTGAGTGGTGGCGCGTGAGTTGCTGAGCTCTCGCGCTCTCTCAAAAGTCTGATGAGGTTTGTGGTGTTAAAATGCTTTGGGTGCTTCCCACCTCATGGAATTGTCTTGATACACAGGTTGCCGATTGCTAATGTATTGTCTTTTTCACACAACACGTAGAATTGCCAGACCGGTGAAGCCATTTTAGCAGCGCGCAAAAAAAAAGTGTCTCGCGAGTTTTGCGTCATCTAATTGGCTTCTCTATATCGGCCATTATAGAGACTGCAGATCAAACTTCCCAAAGCAATTATCGGCCGATTATGATTGGCGACCGATCAATCGGAGCAACGCTAGAACTTAGGAACGAATTACGTTTGTGTACCGAATGTTCCACTGGAGTTTTATTGGTCACATTGTATTATTACTCAGAAACAATATCCAACAGTGTCTGGATATTTAAATCATTAACAGTTCATATAAAAATGATGCTACCAGTCATCATTTAGCATGAAAATGTTAGACTCTGTTCATAATAAGTAAAATAAAGTTCTAAATTCTCATAATTTTTTTAAAATTCTTATAATGTAAATAAATTATGAATTTGTTTAAAATCTGTAAAGAGTGAATATAAATCTCTGACGGACTGTGTGTAATGTTGTACAGTGAACAGGAGAAGAGATCAGGACCTGCAGCACCCAGCCGTGTCTCCATGAAGAGTGATGTGTCTATGGAGCCTCCTGTTCATTTTAAAGATGGAGTTTCCTCACGTCTACTCAGGTAACATCTCCTTAAGTCACAGTTACAGGGGAATTCTGGGATAAAACTAGGTATGTAGTGCTGTGTTCTATAGAACTTTACCTCTTACTGGCTGTTTTAGTAGAATTCATGATTTTATGTCATTTGTTTCATAAAACTCGACACTATAAACCCCTGGATGCACTACAGTAATGTGTAGACTTGAACTATGTCATTTTCTGGTATCATTAAGTTTTTCTTGATCATTTGAACTCAATGTTTATTTTTAAAGCCACACCACAGTGTCAGTGGCTTGAAGTTCAACAACCAATAATGTCCAAACAAATATAATCATAGTTCACATTAAAAACATTTGCAAGAATTAATAAAGATTGAACAAACCAAAGGTGAAGGACAAATAAAGCTGTAAACCAGAATAACTATACAGAGAGACAATATAAAATATTGTATTTACTAAAACACTGTACGTCTCTAGATATCTAACAAGATACAGTAAGGCAGCAAACAAAGTGGATGAACAAATAAAAGGAAAAACGATGAGTACAGAACAGAAAATAATAACACATATATACTAGTCCTAGAAAAAACACATATAACATTAAGTATTATCATCATCCTATAATATTCTTGTTATGCCCCCAATATACATCCATAGAGGATACCGTGTGTCCCCAAGGTTTTCAGATTGACATCTCAGATCGTATGTCAATTCTATTAAATAGGAGAAAAGTCGGAATTTGACAGCCAAAGGTTTAGCGACAGTAACTCGGTTTCAGATCACAGTAACAGAATGTATTTCCATGCAACAGAAGACAACAACATAATAATGATTCTCTAACGAACATGTTTTACTGTCTTTTGGTAATATTTCTTACTGGTCTGGTTGTATTTATTCCTCAAACCTATTAACCAATCATGTCTAGGTGTTTTCTTTATCTTTAGAGCGATTATTTGCCCATATAGAAATATTAAGTCTGTACACATAAAAGGAGTAACTTACAGGTTTTACTATCGATTGAAAATGTTGACCACCACAACTTTTTACATTTTAGATTTTTTTTTTCATGTAAGTAAAATAAAGTCTTAACATAAGATGATGTAGAATTAAAAAGTATTTTTTAAATAGATTAATATGATATTTGTCATGGTACTGTATATAGCAGTCTGCTTTACGGAACTGTATTGTTTATTGTCTGCGTTTTAGCAGAATTCATGGTTTTATATAATTTTCCGGTGGCACAGTGGAGTAGTGGTTAGCACTGTGGCCTTAATACAAAATATAAAGTAACAATTAATTACAAGTAAAAATGTACTGATTGAGACCACACACACACACACACACACACACACACACCGGTATACAAATAGAGACTCGCACACACACACACACACACACACACACACACACACACAGGAATACAGATAGAGACACACACACACACACACACACACACACACACACACACACACACACACACACACACACACCGTTATACAAATAGAGACTCGCACACACACACACACACACACACCCCAGCTCCCGACAGAACCAGAGAGAGGACAGGAGGAGGAAGGGGGCTGCTGTGTAGGATGAAGTGTCTACCAGAAAGTTTATATAGGAATCAGTCTGACATTGGGTTGAAGGTCATCTATATATTCTTACTGATTATCTCTATAACACAGGGACACTGACAGAATGGCAACCCATAAGCATCTTATAGAGCCACACCCATTTTTTTCATGATGATCATCAGACTGCAATGCAGTAGTTCATTTGTGATGTGAACGGTAGCTCATTAACCAGGTTAGAAAATCTAAAGTGGTCTCTACACTGTCAGATTTTTTTTGGATGCACCCTGATATTCAAAGCAGAGGACTATAACAGAGAAAGTGTAGTTACTGGGTCTTATACCAATGAAGACACATGGATAAACAATGTGTTCTGTCACATCCCATACAGCTGTTAAAGCTAAAAGATCTTTTCGTTTATCTGAATGTGTGTGTATATGTGTGTGTGTGTTTATTGTAGCAAAGTAAGGCTAAAATCTTAACTATAGTGTCAGAGTTATGATACTTGTCTTAAATAGCCACAATTTCTGTTCACAGTGCTCTACACGAGGAAATTGACGGATTTAAAAATCTCATCACAGATACAGGGTAAGATCAAAACCAGCAACATGACTGTGACACAGACACACTGGTAGTGTAAATCTGTCTGCTGTTATTAACTACAGAGTGATGATTAACTATTTCTTCCTGCTTCACCATCTCACAGGTACGACCCGGAATCTGCAGCTGTAAATGAAATCCAGAAAAAGTTCAAATTAAATCTGATGAAGAAGTTTCAGTGTTTGAATGGAGTGATAATAAACCCGGGAACCCAAACACTCCTGAATGAGATCTACACAGAGCTCTACATCACAGAGGGACACAGTGGAGACGTCAATAAAGAACATGAGGTGAAACAGATCGAGGCAGCATCCAGGAGAACAACAACAGCGGAAACACCAATCAAATGCAATGACATCTTTAAGCCCTTATCTGAACAAGACGAACCCATCAGAACTGTGCTGACAAAGGGAGTCGCTGGCATCGGAAAAACAGTCTCTGTGCAGAAGTTCATTGTGGACTGGGCTGAAGGGAAAGCAAATCAGGACGTCCACCTCATATTTCCACTTCCTTTCAGAGAGCTGAATTTGATGAAGGACCAGAAACTGAGTCTGATGGAGCTCCTTCATGTCTGTTTTAAGGAAATAAAAGAAACTGAAATGTCCAGTTTGGAAAAGGTTCTGTTCATTTTTGATGGATTGGACGAGTGTCGTTTTCCTCTAGATTTCCAGAACACCGTGAGTGTGTGTGATGTAACTGAATCAGTATCAGTGCCTGCGCTGCTGATAAACCTGATCAAAGGGAATCTGCTTCCCTCTGCTCTCATCTGGATCACCTCCCGACCTGCAGCAGCTGATCAAATCCCCTCTGAGTGTGTCAATCGAGTCACAGAGGTACGAGGGTTCAATGACCCACAGAAGGAGGAGTACTTCAGGAAGAGGATCAGTGATCAGAGTCTGGCCAATAGCATCATCACACACCTGAAGTCATTAAGAAGCCTCTACATCATGTGTCACATCCCAGTCTTCTGCTGGATTTCAGCCGCTGTTCTAGAGAGAATGTTGTGTGAAGCAGAGAGTGGAGAGATCCCCAAGACTCTGACTCAAATGTACACACACTTCCTCATCATTCAGATAAACATCATAAGAGAAAAGTACTCAAAGAAGCAGGAGAGTGATGAAGAAATGCTTCTTAAACTGGGACAACTGGCTTTTGAGCAGCTGGAGAAAGGGAACCTGATCTTCTATGAGGAAGACCTGAGAGCGTGTGGCATTGATGTGAGAGAAGCAGCAGTGTACTCAGGTGTGTGTACGCAGATGTTCAGAGAGGAGTTTGGGCTTCACCAGAGTAAAGTGTACTGCTTTGTTCATCTGAGTGTTCAGGAGCATCTCGCAGCTCTGTATGTGCACCTGATGTTCATGATGGAAAAGAGAAATGTTCTTGATCAGCGGCAGTACAATAAATGGGAGGATATGGAAATCTCACATGTACATAAGTGTGCTATAGATCAGGCTTTAGAAAGTCAGACTGGACATCTGGATCTTTTCCTTCACTTTCTTCTGGGTCTCTCACTGGAGTCCAATCAGAAACTCTTACAGGCCTTAGTAACACAGACAGGAAGAAGCTCCCAGAGCACAGAGGAAACAGTTCAGTACATTAAGATGAGGATCAGTGAAGATCTCTATCCAGAGAAATCTGTCAATCTGATTCACTGTCTGATTGAACTGGGTGATGATTCTCTAGTGGAGGAAATCCAACGCTACCTGAAATCTGGAAAACAAAGTGAACTCTCTTCTTCACAGTGGTCTGATCTGGTGTCCATGATACTGACATCAGCACAGGAGCTGGAAGAGTTTGACCTGAATAAATATTTCAATGCAGATAAGATAACAGATACTGTTCTTCTGAATATGATGCCTATGATTGCAGCATCCAGAAAATCAATGTAAGTTATTCTGAATATAACTTTTCTATTGTTATAGTGTTAGATGTAGATAGATAGATAAATGGATGGATGGATGGATAGATACTTGATCCTAAATGAAATTCTTAATATCCAGTGGCGATGATCACAGTAATTGTAAGGCAGGTTTGTAAATATGATTTCACGCTATTATATATTTCAAATAGTCAATAAATACAATGTAAGTGTGAGAACTGACCAAATTTGCTAGTCCAGTGCTAAACTACAAGAGTACAGCGGTACCTCAACATACAAATTTAATCTGTTCCAGGCCCAAAATTTCATATTGTGAAACACATTGTCTCATAGGAAGTAATGTAAATGCAGATAATCCGTTCCAGCCACCCAAAATATTAACAATATTACCAATTTCGAACACTATAATCATATTTCTGCATATAAAAACAATTACAACATTTAGAAAAGACATGTAAATGAAGTAAAATATTAATTAAATAGACATTAAACCTCACTTAACCTTCATTTATGACTCCTCCTGGCACTGGGTTCTTTAAAAAACTAAACTGAAAGTTGCTCTGTTTTATTCTTGTCACCGTCCTTGATAACAGTCATATATTGCAGCCACATAATGCACACACTCACCCAGTATGCAGGACTATACAGTACATCCACTCACATACACACTAAAATATTTTGTATACAGTTGTGAATAGTCATATCTTGTACACTGCAATTTCAGTTTTGTATAATACACATTTTGGTTTGGTATATTGAGTGTTTGTGTATCATTCGTGTTCTTGGGTTTTGTTATCACCAGCAGACGAGATAAAAGTCCTGTGTTTATGTAATCTCGGTTAATTAACACGAAAAGTTTTGACCGGCTACCAGAATACACGCAACAGGAAGTGTTCATGACTGGCTCGGTCATTTATATGGCTTTGCATGCTGAGGCAAATTTCTTGCGAAATTTTAGTTCTTAAGGTGAAAATTCTAATTTCGCAAACTGGGGCGTTTGTATGACGTTCCACTGTATTTGATTGGTTAAATCCTGATGGTGATCTTTTTTTTTTTTTTTTTTTTGCCTGTACAGTGTATAATAGTGTTAATAATGAACTGGCTTGTTTGTAGTTGGCCCAATCGCCTAATTGTCTTCCGCCTATTTTTTAGTTAATGATATTCAGGAAAACCTTCATTTAATGTCAGTCTAAAAAAAACATCCCAAGAGCCACATGCCGTATCCACTTCAGGTGAAGTCTGTTGTCAAAGGAACTGAGTGATTTCATTCTGCTCTTTCGCTCTCCATGACTATCATGATTATCACTGTGCAGTGTGTTGTGAAGAACAGTTCTGTACAGTACATGTTCTCACACCTCTACTTCAACAGCCTTTTGTGTTTCATGGGTTATTTGTGTTGGAAGTCATTTTTAAAGAGTATGTTTTGAGTCACCATAACCAGGGGAATGATGAGGTTAACATGTACATTATCTGCCTAATAATTTTGTGTTGTTCACTGAGAAGATTTAACGTGTGAATGAAATGATGTGTGAGAATCCAGGACACGTCGCATCTTGTATTAACTCGATAAAGGAAGCAGCATTTTATTTTATTCAATACTAAACAATCTCATATTCTGCAGGCCAGGTGGCAACTCTGAATAATACTAGCTAGTGCCGCAAAGCTCCGTCTCTGTGTCAGTGTCCCGCGGCTTAACAGCTTTACACTAGTTAACTGTAGTCAGCCTTAAACTTTAGCCGTTTTAATTACATCCATATGTTAAAGCAGGAAAATGAACAAATTGAAAGAAAAACTAATCAATTAATGTAAGTTTGTTTCTGTTTTTCTTCTACTTTTCCTTTTTGCATTTTCTGCTCCAGAGAGCTTCATGACTGACGCGTCTTCATAATCCTCTGACATTAGTTCAGTAGCTTCACAGCTTTCCTGTTACTGCACGAGGTCCCCTGCTGTCTGCTAACAGAAATCTTTTGTAAATCATCATAAATGACTTTTTCAGTAGTCTGTCCTAATGTTAGTCCCTTGTGTTTTTTCCAGCATCAGTTGTGGTTCAGTCGGAGTGAACTGTGTGTCAGCTCTGCTCTCAGTGTTCAGCTCAGAATCCTCAGAACTGAGAGAACTGCATCTGACCCTGGAAACACTGAATCTGTCCGGGAATACAGTAGAAGACTCAGTAGTGAAGGATCTCTGTGTTGTACTGAAGAATCCTCACGTTAAAGTGAAGAATCTGAGGTAAGATCATCTCACACATTAGTAACACATCCTGTAACACTGATAGTAAAACTGCTTTGGCCCAGACATGTCCCAAGGTCTGTAACCGATCTGGTAATGAGATTTGGCCCGGCTTATTGTTGCACAACGGGCCACCCATCATACATACTGGCCACTGTACAGGGTGTCCCATCAATAGACTTGTTTTATTACTCGTAGTACAAAGCAAACATTTAAACAAAGAACTGGAAATGTTAATTAATTAAATTAATTAACACACAGTGTGATATACTAATGATCGCCCCAACAGAAGATACCATTTAAGCCAGACACAACATTCATAATATATATTACAGCATAAACACTGTCATAAACACTTCTATATTGTCTAGTACAACAGTTACTCCTTTATCTAGAACTCTTTGTACTGCACAGTGTTGCACTGCTGCACATTATGGCAGCTAAAAGTTACAAACATTATTTTACTGTAGAATCTAGAAACCTATGGCTCAAACCCATATCAAAACACAGATCAATATTTCAACAAACAATAACACAACAATTCAGTTGGATGGATTTTAACAGCTAATATTTTACAGATTTTGCAGGATGCCAAGAACCATGCTGAACGTCCGACATAGTGCAAAGCAAACATTTATAAAAAAGAACAATAACGTCCTACCCAAGAACATTTAACGCTATGGTACCCTGCATGGGACACACCGTTAGCGTTGCTTATTTTTCTGGGGTGATAAACTGCAGTAGTGACACCTAGTGATCAATTCTAGTTATAGCCCCTTCCATTTACAATCAGAAATGAAAAGCAGATTTACTCATCTGATAACTAATACAACCATATTTCATAAAGACAGTTTCCACATTAACAAGTTGGCAAGTAAATTATTATTATTATTATTATTATAATAATAATAATAATTATTATTATTATTATTAACTTTTATTGACCAACCAGATTGTTACAGGGGTTCATGGGAATAGTAAACAAATCTCAATGTAAACACTCACATTCCACCTCTTCATACATGACCAATCATAAAATGGACCGATTTGTTAAAAAATATTTGCTCAGAATGGATGTGATTCTTTTTGAATTATCAGTCAAGAAATATGTCCCCACATTCTTCATTTGTTCACCATAACAATTTGCATATTTTGTTCTTGATTCAATACTATTAATCGTGACTAATCAGATGAAGAAGAAACAGGAAAGGTCATGTTATACGTTTGGGTTCTAGCGCAGTAGCTTTATGGCTGAAACAAACATGAATCTGGGTCGGTTTCGACCCTGGCTGCTGTCTGCAAACCTGACTCTGTCCCGAAGTCACAACAAAGAAGTGAAACTTGGCCAGTACAGAATGTTCACATCAATCTCTACTATTTTGGGATTTTAGGGATTCGGGTCCTGATCTGACCTCAGTGTCACATCAGCC
>JAAGKR010005696.1:0-47500 GCA_011419295.1 Clarias macrocephalus
AGAGTGTGATGGACAGATGAACAGAGAGAATACGAGAGTGTACACGGTGAGAGGAGGAGCTTGTTATCAGTATAGAGAGAGTAAAGCTGTAACTGTAGGACTGATTCGTTAAACCGCCGCGTCCGTGACGAGGCGCCTCACAGCATCGCTGCTTCACTTTAATTAGCAAACCAATCTCAGATTACTCAGACAATAAAGATTACAGAGGAAATATATCAGCTCTCTAACGAGATCCCACACGCCTAATTAACGTGTTTAATAAGGAGATATCCTGAGATAACTCCGCCCCTAAAGCTGTGTTAATTACACTGCGCGTGTACATTAGTGTGATATACAGTACGTCATCACTGATACACACCCAAAGAGTTTCAATAAATACTTTCATCAGTACATGACTCTGTAAGGGAGGATGGAGAGAGTTAAAAACGAAGGAGGAAGGAAAGAGTAGGAGGGGAGGATGGACAGACAGGCCCCGGGAGGAACAGAAACAGACTGAGGAGGATGAGAAGTGAAGATGGAGGGAAGGAAGCAAGGAAGGATGAAAAGGAAAAAAGGAAGGCAGGAATAAAGAATGGATGGAAAAATGAAAACTGAAAATCCTATAGAAAGAAAGGAAAGTAGGAAGAACAAGGGATAAAGGACTGACATAGAAGAAAAATAATGAAAAGTGAGTGAAAAAAATTATAAAAGAGAAATGTTTTCAAAAAGAGAAAAGGAGAGAGGAAACGTAGAAAGAAGGAAGAAGGCAAGTACAAGGAAGGTGTGAGGGAGGAAGTAAGAAAGGAAATGAACCTGAAAGGCAGAAAGGAAGAAAGGATGGGGAAAAAACAAGATATGAAACAAATTATTTGAAATTGAACTATGGAGTTGGAAAGAAAGAAAGAAAGAAAGAAAGAAAGAAAATATTGTGCAGAATGAGATCTACAAGGAGCGAAGACAGAAAGAGAAGGAAAGACTGAAGGACAGATGCAGAGAAAGAAAGAAAGAAAGAAAGAAAGAAAGAAGGAAAGGGAAGAATCATTAAAATGTAAAACTTCCAAAGAAAGAAAGGGAAAAAAGAAAGAAGAAAGAACATAAAATAAAAAGGAAAACTGCTGTAGAATAAAAAGGAGAAAGAAAGAAAGAAAGAAAGAGAAAAAGGAGGGAAGAAAATGGAAAGGACGAAGAATAAAATACATTTTCCTAAATATATAGTCGATGGTCGAGATGAAGGAAGGAGGAAACAAACTAATGAAGCACAAAAATATGAATGAAGAAGTTTAATATTAATTGCATTTTTAGTGAACTGAACGGTCGAAAGAAAGAAAGAAAATTACAGGAAGAAAGAATAGAAGTAAGAATATATATTTATCTTATAATATTCTTACTGTATATCTTATATAAATACACAGCGTTCATTCTTTATATAATAAAGGAAGAGTTTCAAATTAAATACTTTATGCACAAGAGGAATTTTAACATGAAGCAATAAATAACGGAGGGAATAAAAGCAGAAGCTGCTAATAAAAAGGAGAAAGTTGTTCTTCACCTTCATCCCTCTTTTCTCTTCGTTTTGTCGTCAGTCTGAATCCATGAATTCGAATTCGACCTTGAGGTTGGAGATGAAGCGGTTTTATCAGTAAACTATTGAGAATGTGCGTTCAGGTGTGTGTGTGTGTGTGTGTGTGTGTGTGTGTGTGTGTGTGTGTGTGTGTGTGTGTGTGTGTGTGTGTGTGTGTGTGTGAGACGTGGACACGAGCGATGAGGAGACCCCCGGTTTAAAACCGCAGGGAAGACAGGACATTAAAGAGGAGGTCAAATATGGAGGTGCTTCCACCCCTCAGTGAGCTCAGCCATCCCCCCGAGGCTGAGGAGATCCACATCAAACGGCGACCTCAGTGACCGGCCAAGCCAGAAGGTCAGGAGCCGCGGCGCTGATCGTCGTGTTTAGAGAGCACACAAGGTCAGGGGCGGCGCTGATCCGTCTGGAGCTCTGTCCACACCAGAGCCGCTAGATTAAACACATCAAGCGTGATTGAACTTCAGCGCCTCTTCATCATCGACCGAGCGAGTGACGTGAGCGAGCAGGCTGAGGCATCTCACAGGCTTCTGAGACTGTTTACTCGACACTGTTCATACACGCTGAGCCGCGCAAACCTGCACACCACACCAAATCAGCACTCGTCCATCACTAAAGGAAGGAAGGGAAGGAAGACCACGAGGAAACATAACGAGGAAAAATTGAAAAATAATTTTAAAAAGAAAGAAAGAAAGAAAGAAAGAAAGAAAGTGTGACGTCTACAAGGAAGAAAGTCCTTAAGTCTGTAGGAAAGGAAAGATGGAAGATGATGGATGTTCAGTAAGGAAGTCTACAAGGAAGGAAGTTCTTAAGTCTGGAATAAAGGGAAGAAAGGATATAAGGAAGGAAATACAAGCAGAAGGGAGTGAGGTAGGTACAGAGGAAGGAAAGAATGAAGGAAGATGATGGATGTTCAGAAGAAAGTCTACAAGGAAGAAAGTCCTTACATCTGCAACAAAGGAATGAAGAACATCCAAAGGATGCAAGAACATGCAAACAGAAATGAGGGAGGGATGAAGGATGAAAGGAAGGAAGGATGGAGGGAAGAAAGATAACAGATGTTCAGAATGAAGTCTGGAAGAAAGGAAAGAAGGAAAAAATTAAATAATGAAGGAAGGAAGGAAGGAAGGAAGGCCATGCCAACAGAAGGGAGGAAGGGAAGAAAGTCTTTAACTCTACAAGAATGAAAAGAAGGTGATAACAAAGAAGGAAGGAGGGAAGGAAGGAAGGAATATGTTTAGATGAAAGTCTATAATAAAGGAAGTTCTTATGGCTGGATGAAAGGAAAGATGGACAAAGAAAGGAAGAAAGAAAAAAGTATGAATTAGGGATGGTCAGAAAGATGTCTTCAGGGAAGGAAGGACAAATGGAAATGTAGACAGCGAGTGACCAGGTGGTTTTCAGGTCACCTGGTGTCACTTCTTTCAAACATCATGAGAAATAATAACCTCGGAGCTTTCAAACACCCTGTAAAGCTTCTCGGCATCTCCACGCACCTGTAGCGCCTACAGACGTGACGCTCGCGTGTGAGGAAGCGTTTCAACAGATCCGGAGGTAAAAGCAGGAACTGAGACTGGAGAGGAAATGATCCTGGACTCTGTGTAAAGCAGCTCCTCAATCAATGGCCTTTGATTTATTATTCAATAGACTCTGGTGCTGCACTGAAGAACAAAGCGAAAGGGGTTTGCAGGAAGTGATCAATAATCAGCAGGACACACTGCGCACTAACACGGGGAGGAGCTTTCGCTATTACAATGTTTGATAAATAATAAATCAGTGCGGTTAAACAGGTGCCAAGTGACACACACAGCCGGAACACACAGCATCAACATCGCACCGCAGGTATACAGGAATTCATACTGTATACTGTATATACACCGTAAATATGTTAATCCCATGGAGTCTTTATCATAAATAGACGTTTGCTTGACTTTATAGTTTGTCTTTAATGTGTAGTGACACATAAACTACCTGCACTGTAGTCAAGAAGGAAGGAAGGAAGGAAGGAAGGAAGGAAGGAAGGAAAAAATTATGCTGGATGGATGGAGTCAGGAAGGAAAGTAGACTTGTTCATTGGTTGAATGGATGGATGGATGGATGGATGGATGGATGGATGGATGGAGTCCTAAATGAAATCAGGATGGAAGGAAAAAGGAAGGAAGACTTGTTCATTGGATGGATGGATGGATGGATGGATGGATGGATGGAGTCCTAAATGAAATCAGGATGGAAGGAAAAAGGAAGGAAGACTTGGATTCATTGGATGGATGGAGGTAAAAAGGAAAAAAATCATTATACCATTATACCCATGATGCATTGTTTGAGAACGACAATGTAAAATGCAAAAAGATAAGCCACGCCCTCTTTTTCCTATAATAACAATTTAGTCAATGGGAAGGACATCCCCATGTAGACGGTTGGTGTTTTGCTCTCAGTCACTGTACACCAGGATGTAAGATGTACTGACGTGAACAGAAAGGTGCAGATTTTGCATATGAATGTGACGGCACTTAGGGAATAAAAAAGGTCTTTGAAATACTCTGGATGTTCCTGCTGAGAAAATTCCAGATGTGCGCATGCAGCTAAGACTGCGGCATGTCTTCAGTTAAAGCCCCGAAAATGACTGATAGTAAGTTCTTTATACTTATTTGTAACACATTAATCTCCATGTTGTTGTGGAATGAACACATTAACTCACACTTTGGTTCGTTCATGTTTCATCAGTTAACACAAGTGAACGCAGGCACCAGTCTTCAGCTCTGAAGTGTGCTGCTGTACACAAGGACTCACTGATGATGGCTCTGTATTTTGCATCTAAATGAACAAATTCTAAAACCAGAAAGTTATAGATGCGCTGAAGGAAACAGCTCTCAAAACAGTTTCGAATTGCAGAACTGGTTCGGTCTGACAGGCCCCCAAATCTAGAACTGTTCTCAGAACTGTTTTTGTTTGCACCTCTGGTTCTAGCATCTGTCCAAGTTAGATGTCACATCTGGGAAGTTTAAGGACTTTTCATTTATTTTTGTTACATAATTTCCAGGAATTTTTTTTTCAGTTAATCACAAGACTTATAGCGTTATGGTTGACAGCTATACTTAACACCAAGACATCTTCAGGATTGCTACGTTCTTCAGGAACTCAACGTCTTAACCTCGTATCTACCCCTGCCCCCTTTCTAAAGGTCTTGTACTGAATTGGTCTTTAGGGCGTCTTCACTGTGTAATTAGTGATAGCTTATTTTGATGAGGATGACCTGAGGACCTCTTAAAGACCTTCTACAGCCATCATGAGGGCAGGTCTGAAACAGGTGTTTAGACACAACTTGTTGAATATTGAATATTCAATATTAAGTGTAACATTTTATTCCATATGGTTATGGAATAAATATTGAATCTGTTATAACAAATCTCTGTAACTTTAAGAAACGTCTACACACTAAGTACTAGTACTAGTGCTCTTCCTATTTCTCAGTTAAGATCATTCTAACTTAAAGTTTTAGAAAACTACTTCATCAAATTCAGGATTTTGTTAGCTTATGATTCTTGCTTATTCAAATTGTACAAAAGACCAAAAATGCCACTAAGACTAAACACTTAAAACCTTTATTTATTCATTTTTTAAATATCCTCTTTTTATATAATTGTGTAGAAAAAGCGGATCATATTTAAAAGAAAGAAAAATAAAATTTTAACTGAATTGAACTTTGAAAACAAAATTGAAAATGTATATATATTTTTTTATTCAACCTGATCTACAGTGGCGTGAAAAAGTATTTGCCCCCTTCCTGATTTATTTATTTATTTATTTATTTATTTTTATAAGGAAGGGGCAAATACTTCTTTTTCACACCACTGTAGATGAGGTTGAACAAGAACGAAAAATGACTGAGATCATCAAACTAATTTTAATATTACACAAAGTGAACCTGGGTAAATTTAAAAAAAAAACTGTTTTTACATCATGATTTAATTTATTAAGGAGATAAAACCCGTCCAAACCTGCCTGTGAAAAAATTATTTCCCCCTAAACCTACTGTAATAACTGGTTGTGCCACCCTTGGTGGCAACAACTGCAATCAAGCGTTAACTGGCGTTAACTGGCACCGAGTCTTTCACATCGCTGTGGGGGAACTTAGATTTTTGGCCCACTCCAAAAACTGTGGGTAATCACAGTTCATATATGATTTAGCAAGGAGGGCAATTACTTTTTCACATAGGGCCAGGTAGGTATAGACAGCTTTTTCACCTTAATAAATGGAATCATCATTTAAAAACTGCATTTTGTCTTTACTCAGGTTCACCTTGATGATCAGAATGAAATGAAAATGTGATAAATATGGCAAAAAACTAACAAACAAACAAAAAAACAAATAAATACTTTTTCATGGTGCTGTAAGTCAGGCCACAACATAGAGTAAAGAAAAAGTGTTTTCTTTGTGAAATTCTGGATCCTGTAACTAAGCCCTAAATAGGAGAAAGAAATGGAAAAACAAACAAACAAACAAAAAAAGCCATTATTTTATTCCTGACTGCTATTTACAGTAAATTTAAGTCATTTATTTACGAAAATCGGATAACTATCATTTAATTTTTATATCATATGGAGGTTTGGCCTTAAAACCAACCTTTTCCGAGCTCTAGCCGCCCTTTCGCTTTCTCGTCATTCATTTTCTCAGCATGGACTCCGACACAGCATCTCGTTCTGCAGCGATCACCTCCACCCCGTCACTCGGGGCACCCTGTCTGCTCCACCCTGATATAGATAGATATCCTTCCCCCTGCTGATTCTGAATCTACATTAGGTCATTTCAATAAAGCGGCGAGGCCCCGAGGCTTGGACCTGCAGTCAGGACGCGGCAGCGGCTCCCCACGTCATCCATCTTGGTTACCCCGGAGCCGGAGCCGACTGACACGGACGCTGACGGATGGGCGGCTTGCCTACCCGGTCTCGGCCTCGTTTGTTATGATACTACATTAAAGCACCTAATAGAGTGTGTCAGGAAATATTGAAAATATCACGCCGTGTCTTCGGAGAGCCTTCGGAATGACCGTAATGGATGGATGTTTGCGGGACGCTGCTCTCAAGGTTAGTGATGAGATGACCTCGCTCACTCGCTCGCTGCTGGGTTTGAAAAATACTGACCCTTGACCCTGAGCGGAGGGAGGGATGCTGTCACGGTGAAAGGGATTAAAACAGAGAGCAGGTCACCTCTTATATTGCGATGGCCACGCTGTCACTTAAATACACATCAGGAGTAAAGAAAAACAAATACTGGACAGAGTTGGACTGGGAATTATATGGAAAAACATAGGGTTAGAGTTTTTATTTGATACAAGAACACATCCATATTGCATCTAAACAGGCTTTCACGTAGTGTTCCATGTGAACGGAACCCTGATGTGTTCTTCCACCGACGTGGTTCTTTAGACAGGTGAGAACATAACGACCGATTCACCATCAGATGTCAGTGCGAGATGATCTCAGTCCACTTCCACATGAACTCTAGTGGAACATGAATTAAAACCGAAACTAATCGAACCAAAGGAGAGAGCTGTAGCGCTACAAAATGGCATGTTTACTGTAGGTTGGAATAAAAGAATAAATCAAAGTAAAAGCTTAAGCTCTCTCACTCCCTGTCTATACCACTGTATCCAGGGTCACGGGGGGCCTGGAACATATCCCAGTAGGCATAGGGCACGAGACAGGGTGACAATCCATCACAGGGCACACACACTACGGGCAATTTGGGAACACGAATTAGCCTTTTTGGACTGTGGGAGGAAACCCAACAAACACGAGGAGAACATACAAACTCCATGCACACAGACTCGGGAATCGAGCCTTGCCGGGAATCGAACCCGGACCCTGGAGGTGCAAGACGACAGTGCTAACCACTACACCACCGTGCCACCGAAAGTTCAAGCCCTACTCCTGGGTTTCACTTTACTGTATGAAGCCTGAATGAAACATCGTTGATGAAGGTGTCTGGAAATTGCTTCATTTCAACTGAACTTCCTTTTGTTGGCTAAATCACTCGCTTCAATGCTCATCTTCAGTCAGACTAAAGAAGCTGCTTCAATGCGAAGTGAAACAAAAAGAAGTCCGGATGACATACGTAGCTCAACTTCCAGGCAAAGAAACAAAGTGTTTTATGAGGACATTCTCCAGCCTAGACGCTCCTCAGACATGGCTTTTCTTTATTTGCTTTTCAAGTGCAGTGAGAAACCAATAATATCAATTTTGCCTTATTTGGACCTCAGTAAATGGTGTGATGGTGTAAAAGCAACAACAAGCAACAGCAATTAGGCTTTGAGGAGTGCAGTTAACGAGGCCATTTTGGAGATGTTCCAGTTGACAGGTTCATTTACCTCCTCAGAAGTTCAGCAATCTGAATTAGCTAATAATACTTCAACATTTCTGAGCCAAAATGGTGAATTTTGCAAAATATCTTCCAGGAAGCTTTAATATTTTAGACTTATCTTATTCTATCCCGCTGATCTGCCTTTTGCAAGACACTTCATTCCATTGGTTATTTCTTCATACATGGCCAAGTGCTAATTCCTCTGGGTTATGTGCCAGGGTTTCTCACTCACCATCCTGGAGGACCTCATGCCCTGACCGTTTTTAATCAATATTCGGCACGATTGATTTCTTCTGCGCTCATCCCTTATGTGAAAACACCCTAAATGTTTTTCCTGCTCTATATCATACAGATTTTAATTCAGAAAAGGTTTCTAACTAGATGATTAGTGAAATCAGGTGGGCAGGTGGGAAACGAGTAAAACAAGGCAGGGGTTCCTCCAGGACCATGGTTAAGAACGGATAGTTTGGGTGTTTAGTGCTGCAGATACTGTAATATGTCATGGAGCAATTTACAACCCAGTTAGGGAGAATAGATCACTGCAAGGCTGGACAGAAGCTTAAACTGGAAGCGAACTGACTTTGCATGATTCATTAACTGATGTTTCATTCAACGATGCAAAAATCACAAGAACAGCAATTCCTAAGCTCCAGACAGCCGCAAAAACCGAAATGAAATTTCTGTTTCGTTTCAGAAAATATGTTAATAATTGCACGCGGGTGAGCAGATACAGTAGGAATTTCATCACTTCAGACTCAACTCAGCAAGGAACAACAGGAAAGTCTATCAGCTGTGCTCCGGACTCCAGACCCTGCAGCTTGCCAGTTCTTCAAATGAAATCTGACAGAGAAGGCTGGAGACCTGCTCCCAAGGATTTTCAGCTCTGAACCCAGAAAAAAACAAGCTTTTTGAACAAGAATCAACAACTCCAGGGAGCGTAGACTTAATATTGAATTTAAGCGTCGATCCTGAGACGTGTTGCATGCAGAAGAACGAAACGTTCCCATCTCTGGTTAAAGACGCTTGTCTCACTTGCATTTTGTATATTCTGGGAGTGGCTTTGATGTTTTGTTTTGTTTTTCTACAGTTTGACGAAAGTAAATTGGATGAAATGTGTACGTTATTCTGTTACTTGGCGGCATGGTGGCTTGGTCGTTAGATTAGGGTTCGATTCCCGTCTCGGGGTTTGTGTCCGGGGAGTTTGCATGTTCTCTCCGTGCCAAGTGGGTTTCCTCCAGGTTCTCCGATTTCCTCCCAAAGTCCAAAGGCTTGCAGATTAGACTAATCGGCGATCCCAAATTGCCTGTGGTGTGTGAATGGGTGTGCTGCATGAATGTTGACCGGAGGTCCTACCATGGTCGTAAAAATGGGAATAAATCCAATGGTCACCCCTGGCCTCCATGGGCCCTAGATGAACTATAGCGGCTCCTGGATGGATGGGGTTGGATATATTTTGTTACATATTTTATAATAAAGTAATTAATGATGTACGTTATACAAAATCCACTTTTTATTTTTCATATTTAAATTCCAAATGAGGTTGAACTGGACTGAATAAGAAGAGTCAAGCTGCAGAACCGGACCTAGTCAGACATTAAAATTCACATTTACAGCATTAAAACGTATTTTGACAAATATTTAATCTTATCGCTCTTTATCGCTGATTGATTACGTCGTCGGAGTTGCGGCGCCGTCGAACACACCGACTCAAGGTTTGAGAAAATTCTTCTGCTGGATGAATGAAAGGTAAAGCTGAAGTCCGAGATCTCTAATCTATCCTGAATCTCATTAAGTAGGAAAAGCTGTAAGATTCACGATGTGGAGATGGAGTTCATTTTTTTTGTCAAGGTGAACTTCAACCTCATGAATATGAACACGTGAACCCCAGAAGCGCGACCCATTAGGAATGGATGCGAGTGGGTTTTGGTGTCATGTGGGAGGTTTAAGGGATTATCGTATTCACATTAGACACCATATTAAGGTTACTTGTAGGGCACGGACGCAAAAAAATGAATTGAAATCGTGATGAAAAATGAAGCTTGAAGTCAGAGAATGAACGCGTGTCTGGTGCTACGCTTATCATCATCATCATCATCGCTGCTGATCAGATTGTTACTCTGTCGCGTGTAATTTCTTAACGTGTTTGCTTTGATTTATTAGTACGCCGTACCGAGGGTGTGATTTGTGCTGTACTGCTCTCGAATCCATGACTTTAATTCTACAAGTTACAAAGACTTTGGATAACCTTAAGCGGTAGTTCCAGGTCATCATCAATCCGCGCAAAACAACCCTCACATTTCTGATTTTTTTTTCTTCTTGGTGATTTGTTCAGTATTTTATCCCTTTTACCTTAAACTGAACATTATATCTATTCATTTTAAGGTCGTGACATTTTTTCTAGCATCCCGCCGCTGTGTTGGTGTGAACTCTTGTGAGTGTTTCCGATTTTCTTCCAGGACGTACATTTTTCAAAAACGTCAGTAACTAAATCAGGCTGATTTTAAACCTAGATTAGGAGCTCGCGTCCTGCATAGTGCGCTTACAATATTTAATATCAAAGGAGCAATGTGGGATATGTTAATCCAGCTGCTCCATTATGGATGTTAGCTTATCCAGTTCTGACCTTGAAGTGACAATGACTAGCGTTGTTTAATTTTAATGGATGGCTTATCAGTTTACACAGTCCGCCTGTCACACACCGCTCCGTCTCCGGTGATAAAACTGTCATTCACGGCTCCCGTGTGCGGGTTACTCTTTATATCGGCGTCATTTATTAATGCAGACAAACAAATCTTTATTCTGCAGAAAAACTCCGACGCTATTTTTCACGCGCGAGAGATTCTACTTCGCCGTAATGAGTTCGACGCTGCTCTTTTGATGATGGCAGACACAGCCGTGAGTCGCTTTGCATCTCGGGCTTCAGGCTTCCAGAAAAAGGGGAAAGGAAAAGGAAGCGGCTCCAAGGGGGGACACTGTGTCTCCAGGGACCCGCGGGTCCACTGTCCGTATGGTCCACGGGACGCCGAGGAAAGTCCTGACTTTAAAAAGCACGTTTAAGAAGACGTGAGGATGAAAAACACTCCAATTATTCCTGCGGCGTCCTGCTGAGCGCCAAGCTGTTGTATGACCTTAAAACCTTTTAAATAATGCAACAGTTCACTGCGGTATGAACACAAAAAAGGCAGAAGACATGAATTTTTCCGAATGGTTAAATGTTTGCCAGCTGTGAGTTTGTCCACAGATGGGCTTTTTCCCCCCTCGAGTGTATTTCCAGGCCGCACACAAGCTGAGACGACGTGCCTCGGGGGCCGCTCGAGGCCAAGGCGCGATTTAGCTTAGCGGCGTGCCGACTTCATGTACAACCCAGAGTCAATAGGCAGCACGTCGGAGCCGAAACATCCGTGTCCGTCAGGTTTCATTTAGGATCATCAGTTTCCCGCACTGCGACGCTAAACGCGCGCCGAAAATTCCGCCAGTTGTCTTGATTGCTGTCATGAGCTTCAATCACAAATCAAAAACTATAACTGTTTGGCAGGTTTGAAGATTTTTACATTTCAAACATAAAAATACAATATAAACTGGTTAGCGCGAGTCTAGCAAGGATAATAAACTTTTCATTTTGTTACACAGGGTCACATGACGTGTAGATGTGTACTGTAGCATTGATTTTTGAGGATGCGCACAAACAACACCCAACACTTTCTCACCTGAGCTGTGCGAGTGATACGTTTACGCGATTTAATCCGTTTTCCTGCAGGCCGATTCGATTCAATTTCCAATCCTAAACCTTTTAAAGTACACGCTTAATTTTGGCAAATGATAAATTGTCTAAAAGTGAAACAAAAATGACCTACAGCTTTTGCAGAAATTACAAACCGATCAAACATCTTACACAAGGTACTTGGTATTTGGTACTTACACAAGGGGGGTTGGTTGGTTTTGCATTACTGCCACCTACTGGTGTGGAAGATGATATTGTCAGGGGTAAAGAAATTGTGCAGGAAAATCACCAACACAATGGACTCACAATTTACAAGAGTCCTGGGGCCTGAATGGACTGGCACTAAGCAGGGTACACGCAAGACGGGATACCAATCCATCACAGGGCACAAACACACACACACACACACACACACACACACACACTATGTGCAATTTGGGAAATATCAATTAGTCTAATCTGCCTGTCCTTGGACTGTGGGAGGAAACCGGAGCTCCCAGAGGAAACCCACCAAGCCCAGGGTGGAGGGATTATACGCAAACTCCATGCACACACCCCGAGGGAAGCGAACGTTCGATCCTGGAGGCGCGAGGCCACAGTGCTAACCGCTACGCCATTGTGTCGCTTCAACTCAAATCACACAGCGTTTAATGTTTATTAGATATTTTTAGTCGTTTCGTAATACTTCATAATCAGACAGTAAACTTTCGCGCTAGAATCAAAACTGAATTGATAAATCACAATGCCCAAAAATCAAATTAAATCAACAATTTACCCATGAGTCACAGCGCTACTTCCTGAATTGCACAACAATAAGAAAAACTAATATTTTGTTGTTTTGTTGAGTTGTCTTTTATTATAGCTGGATCTCACCCCAACATGAAATAAGCTCCAGCGTCTCGTCTCGGACGCCACAATTCTCAGAAAATCCAACCTGCTAGACACTCTGTCCTCCTCTGGTCACTTTATCGCTGCCCAGTTATGAGAGCTTCATCATCAAGGGGATGAAGTAAGAAAATGTCTGAAAAAATAATGGAATGCAAACAGGGCTTTAACGTGAGTAAAGAAACTAAAAGCTCCTACACCCCTTTGATCCGTCTGCATCTTTAATCCGCTGTATTTCACTCTTATTCGTCCTAGAGCTGGATAATATGATTTTGATTAAATAAAGCCATCATAGCGGGCTATAAAAGTAAAGCCTTATGTCACCAGTCAGTGAGGGTGTAGTGCTCACAGTGCAGAGGTCAAGGTAACCCGGTCAAAGCCACTCCCAAGACACACACACACACACACACTCACACACACACACACACACACACACACACACACTCACATGCGCAAACAGCCACAGGCAGACAATTCAATCAAGCGAACCCAGAGGAGTGTATTCCCTGCTGGGGGGTGTGTGTGTGTGTGTGTGTGTGTGTGTGTGTGTTGGGGTGGGGATATGGGTTTAAAACCCTGAACGTCTGGAGCTTTCACACGTCTGCTAGTAGTTCTGAAGCGACTAAGTGACAGAAAGGCAAAGAGGAAGTTTGTACTGTATAGCTTCAGCCGCGAAGATGGTAACATGGGCTTGTGTATCTGAATCACTCTTTCTTCCCTTCCTCCCTCAGAGCATCGCTTCAGATCCCCTCATTCTTCTTCTTCACGGGTTTTAAACATCCTCCTAAAATTCCCATCTTTTACATTATAAATGGATCGGTGTTCTCATTCTGACTGCGAGCGTGGTGTTTATGCGATCACGGACACGGAGGATACAGACAGGAGGACGGGGAATTAAACAGGAGGAGACAGTTGTACAGATATGAAAGTACAGCTGGAGAAAACAATAATCTCTCGGAAGAGAATTTCAAGTCAATTTCCCACATTTATCACTGGGGATAAACAGCTCACACACACACACACACACACACACACACACACAGACGTACCACAAGGTTCAGCCTGAGAAAATCCACCCTGAACAGTTTGAAAATGGACCTCGTTAAGGGTCACGTGATCTTCATGTGAACAAAATCCAAGATTCGCTCTGTAACACAATCCTAAGCTTTAGTTGAGGCTTGTTTCCTTGGCGTTAGTCCATTTTCACTAAACAGTGCCACAATGCCTTTCGACTATCTTACGAATCATGTTGCAGTTTGTTTTACCGACTTCATGTGATGCAGCAGCGCTTTAACCTTTTAGTCCGTCCAGCTTTCTCACTTCATCTTCTTAAACAGATCCGCTTCCAAAGATTCAGTGTTCAAAGATGCTAACGCTGATATACGGCATCGTACATCGCTAACTAGCCAAGTCAGGTCAGCATGCTGTGTATACTGTAGCTGCACTGCTTACCAAGACTTTATGTATTATGTATAACTTTATGTATTTCACTGATCACTCAGGTTTGTTGACGGTGAGGTGATTGGTCGCTTTACATCTCAGTTCCCCCTCATGTTTGTGTTTCCTTCTGGCTCCTCCCTTTTAGTTATGATGTCATAGTTAGTCCTGCCGGAGTCCCCGCTTGCACTCTGCACTAAATATACATTTACCTTATACATTGTGTGTCTGTGACCAGACCTAACTGTTCTTCTCTCTCTCTCTGTCTCTCTCTGTCGATCTACACACGTCTCTCTCCTGAGCTGCCAGTGATCCAGACCCCCTCTGCCCTCTGGACCTGTCTGACTCGTCCTGGTTTCCCGCTTCTGGCTGGAGATCTCGTCGCATGGATGCCTCGTGTCTGTCTGGGATGCGTGTGATGACTGGGGACGGTTCCACTTTACCATGACGACGGTCCTGTCCTCGGCCGATGCAGACAGCAGTTCTCTGAGTCTCCTACTGGAGTTTCCTACAGTCTACCTGAGCCTCCAATAATGAACTGGACTTTATATTAACTTTAACACATCTCCTGGTCTACTGAACTTCCAGTCTCACACAGTATGACTGCAGATCACTTCCTGCTATCTGAGGATGGGTTCCCTGTTGAGTCCGGTTCCTCTCAAGGTTTCTTTCTATTGCCATCTCAGGGAGTTTTTTCCTCGGCACCGTCGCCCTCGGCTCGTTCATCAGGGACGAGCTGATCATTTTGATACACATTCACATTTCATACAAACTTTCATAATTTCTTTTGATTGTGTAAAGCTTCTTTGAGATGATGGCGATTGTTAAAAGCGCTATACAAATAAAATTGAATTGAACTGAATTGAATTGACTGTATCCAGCTAGTTATACAGTGGTATCTCGGCATATGAACGACCCCGCCGTAAGGACTTTCGGCATACAACAGTTTTGTCGTGCATACTTCCGAACTTGTTTGCGAGTTTACTTTTTTTTTTTTTTGGTGCAAGCTTTAGTGAAGACGCAGCACCACGGGGCTCAAAAACATTAACAAGGACAGTAGCAAGAAGAAAAGGGAGGCGCTTTCACTTGGGTTTTTTTGGTTTTTTGTTGCCGAGAGGAATCATGAATTAAGGTTAAGTGAGGTTTAATGTCTAATTAGTTTCATATTTCACTTCATTTACATGTCTTTTCTAAATGTTTTGATAGTTTTTTTATTTGCAAAAATATGAGTATAGTGTTGGAAATGGGTACTATTGGTAATTTTTTTGGGCAGCTGGAACGGATTATCTGCATTTACATTATTTCCTATGGGAAAATGCGTCTCACAATGCGAAATATTATCTTCAGAACTCGTCTCAGGAACAGATTAAATGTATAGTCCGAGGTACCGCTGAACACTACATTTCTAATTATTGCAACCCTATAACAATGAAAAACAGGTAGGCAAAGAAGTTTGGGGTTTTACACAAGCTACGAGAAAAACTTGAGCGCTATTCCTTACGCTTAAGATCCCTACAATTCCCTTTATTGCACTAGCAACGACTAGTTACGATTAGGGCAACGACTAACAACCGCTAACTTCTCACATAAATCAAGTGCTCAAAAGAATAGCATGATAATCGCTAAACACGTCAGTAGCACTTGATACAGGGTGGAGTTTTAATTTGAGACAGAGAAATTTTCAAATACGGCCGTGACGTTCGTGATATCGATGGGCTGCACGTTCACCGTTCCAGTTCCGTGGGGTTACTGGGTTATGAAGGAGAGATTGAAATCATGTGCAGCTGGCTGAGGTCCAAAGCCATCTACTGGGGCCGTGCACTCCAGAAAATTGGCAAGACAGCGAAAAATGCTGTGAGATGAGTCACATAGCATGGAGGAACCCATCACACACACACACACACCCAACCACACACACACACACGCGTGCGCGCGCGCATGCATGCACAGGGGACTGATGGAACAAGCAGGCATGTTGCCTGAAAAACAGAAATAGTGCATTTTACACGTCGCTGCTCCACCTGCTCTTTAATATCCTCAAATTCACATTTTAATCTGAGTCCAAGAGGAGCTACGAGTCACAGGATTTAAAACCGGTCACGCTCGAGCTTGTGCGTTTTTCAGTGCTAGCCTTTCCGCCGCTTTTCACACACAGCACACACTAGTAGCATGCAGAAAGTTAAGTTAAGTTACGTGTACTCTGTGCTGTGGCGGTGAAATCGCTGAATGCTAGCCACTAGTCCAAAAATACTACACAACTACAATTAACCAAACAATTAAACCAGGATATGACTGGAAGGAAAAAAACTAGCATAGGCGCTATGGTCGTGTACAGGACATGCAAGTCTGAGCGACTTATCATCCAAGATCCGCTCTGTGGAACCAGCCCTTATGTACAGTACGTTGGAGGTTGTGAGAACAGATGCTAGGTGGCAGGAATGACATAAAAAAATGCTGATATTCTGTTGCTTTAAGGTTGCATGTGTAACTGTTGTCATCGGTGATGTAAAGTTATTCATTAACCAAGTTATTCTGACTTTCAAAAGCAACATCGGTCTGGTGGTTGGACGACGGCGCGACTACAGCATGTGAAGGTTCCCTGCTGGTCTGCGACACATATGGCCACAAAGTCCTCGTAGCATGACCGCTAAAGCGTCTCGATGAGAACAAAAGATGAACCGAGCGAGTGGATTATTGCCCTACCACGGGAATATGTCGAGCTAAACGGAAAAGCCGCCATCGCTAGACTGATGGATAACTGCACCTCTACACAAGCAAGGGTGAAAACACATGTTTCTTTGAGATTCTGAGCGGCGCATTTTTATGCCGTTACATCATCCAAAGTCGCGTGCGTTGAAAAGCCTCCGATCGACCATTTTCGCCAAACTCTGTGAGCGAATTAGTCTCAAACTCTCTTATTACACCAGGCTCAAACACCGCCAGCACTAATTAGTCTCGAAACACACAAACTTTGGAGGCATCAAGGAGGTAACACGTCGCTGTTTCTTTATGATCCTACAGGTGGCGCACTCTGAACTATTCACACATTTCCTGGAGTAAATTATTCGCCGAGTTTGTTTAGGATAATGATTGCGGCGGTTTCTCAGTTAAAATGTAGCTTTTTCTTTAATGTAATTTGAAGTTAAAAGTTAAACTCTTGTATTAGAAGTTAGTTTGTATTGTTTAAATGCTGCTCTTGATTTTTAAGTGAGGTGACGTTAAATTACTCATGTTCAATTCATTTGTGAAACTTTAAATAACATTGAGGTATAAAACTTTTGGGTTCTGCCAACTTTTTTTTATTATTATTTTAATGATTCAAGGTCTTAAAATTGTAACAAGATCGGGAAAAAATGCAATATCAGATCAGGATATTTTAAAATCATGATACTTACAGAACTGCAATATTAATAAAATCAGCACCTACATGTACTGTAGGTATCATTACAATATCGTACCGGCTGGTGCCGCGTAATAAACATAATAAAAATCTTTCAGCCTAGTGATTTTGTGTCTGAGGTCATCAGGTGGCTCAGTGGTCTGGATGAAGTGTCTGTCCCAAGCCCAGATAAAATGGGAAGGTTGTGTCAGGAAGGGCGGATTGTCTGCTGTAGCGACTCATTGTCAGGAGCAGACAAAAGACCAACGACAATTTAATTGATTTGCAACAACTAAAAAAAATCATAATTGCTATTAAATAGTACGAGTTAAGCTACTTAATAATGCAAGTAAAGAACGATTAATATGAATGAGTGCAACAAACTCAAAAACTGATAGTTCTGTTTACTTAAAATTGGAAATTTCATTACGTAAAAAATTTTGATGTAACTGTTTACCTCAAATTTTTTTACCTTCTGCCAACTTATTCAGGCTTACAGTGTGTGATAAATGATCAGGAACCATAAAATGTCCAAACAAACAACTAAAATGTCTAATGGCAACAGTTACCTCCTACCACTTTATCTTTAATGGCTTCTGGCTATAAATAAGGCAATTTAATCAGGTTTTGTTTCATAGTGGCACTTTATGTTATAGCATTTTTACTCGCAACACAGAGGACACATGAGACATCTGTCCTGAAGTTGAAGCAGGAACAATAAACCTAAAATTCTCTGCCAAGTCGTCTGATCACTAATCAGACCAGAGAGGATTAAACAATGATGAAAGCCTGTGAAAATGTTCCTCTGTCTGAGCTAACGTCTGTAGCGCTGTAGCATACATGGATACAGAATTCAGAATGGCGCATGTTCATAAAAATTAAGGCAGAGAAATTTTGTCTGTTTGTTTGTTTGTTTGTACGTTTGTTTGTTTGCTGAGCAATAATCTTACTAAGGACGCACTGATCCTGATCGATTCTTCCTGCATAAGATGCCAATATGTGACATTTTACTGATAGTTTTAAGGTAAACAGAGGTTGGAACCAGAGTTGCCAGTACCTTTGTCAAATTTAAAACATATGACAGAATACAAGGACAAAGTATCGTGAATAACAATATTATATATAAATAATTATAACATTCAAAACTGTGTGAGCCATGATGAGTCACAGTGAGAGGAGTTTTATTTAAGTCAAAAGTCAAAGCCAAGTCAAAAGAACAAGGATAAAACCTTATCTTTTATTTAGGAACATGAAAATGTTTCAAAATTAAGAAGTGCAGTGAATAGGAATGCAGACTGGATAGGCGCGTGATTTAATATGAATATTTAAAATGTATACGAGTGACCAAGCAAGATGACATTCTTGATGGAAAGATGAAACTATGTTGACAATGCCGGAACCTCCATTGGCACGGTGTCTTATATGCATGAAAGGTCTGTTTATTAAAGTATAATAAATAGCTGGTGCTCAGACACCGACACTGCAGGATAACTGAAGCACTGGTCACTGCTCCCCCTGGCAGAAATACACGGCATTGCAACAGGCTTGCTAGCATAGCGAATATGACCGTTAACTGGGCGGGGCTAAATGTATTCTGCATCACATTCCAAACATGGGTTCGGCCAGGGATCCGTCACCACGGATTGGCCAGCTGTTTGAAAGGGCGGCGTCTGTATCACGAGATTCAACAAATCAAAAAATATAAAATGGTTGCTGAAAACATACTGGTAAAACCAATTTTGGTAAAAATGACCAGAGCACGGAGAACACCAGAACAGTGATGAATAAATAATTAACCAATTTCACACATAACAAATTTAAAGCATTTTGTATTTCTTATAAGAGAGCACAATGTAATCGTTTTTTTTTTCCAGTTCTACAGCTCTGTCCTTTGGCTCAGTTAAGCAGCTCACATCTACAAAGAGAGAAGAAAAAAAACTGCACCTCAGAACACACAACATGATTGATTCACTTTCTGCAAATCGAATGGTTTTCTCGCAGAAATTGACACTCGCTCGGTAACCTGGCTTTGACCTCTGCGGTCTCACCTGCTTAAAGTGGGAGAAACATCACGGCTCAGTGGAAGAGAACCATTTGTTCCACAAGGGTGTGTCAAATGGAATGTATAAAAATAAAACACTTTTATGACACCTACTTGTAATGAAGATTAAAAAAAACTTAGTCTGTTGCTCAAACTTATACAACATTCAATTTTGGTTATGAGGCGATAAACGTCAACTTTTGCTTCTTTCTTTAAAGAATGACCCAAAGTGATCAATGTGCCCAGATCAGATCAATACATCTCAAGGTTTGGCTTATTATCTTACTAAGCATAACAACAAAAGTTATTTTATTCCAAAACCCATATCATGTGATATCTGGCGTGTTGTGATATATGAGATAACTCGGCTTGCCTTGTATTAATCTTCAGCCTTGGATTTTTTTCCCCCCCATAAGAGCACGATTTATCAGAGGGACGACCCGGCTCATGCACATTATGCCACAGTGCACCGGTGTCACGTGTTAATCAGAGGATTATAAACAACCCCTGCATGTTACAGCGATGATTAATTCACTGACGTATTATACGCTTATCTGGTGTCTTTAGAACGGAAGGATGTTTAAGACCTTGAAGACTTTTACGAGGTGTATAATGAAGGCAGAGCCGTTTCAGCAGCAGACGATGGCACAGCGTCACCGCTCACGTGCACGCTCAGGGGAAAATGCGCACGGAGAGAACGCGCAGAGTCGAATATCTCTCCTGCAACATGCTGTAAGGTAGAAGGAAGGACCGAGTGCATATCACAGAGGTGCTTTAGAAAGAGGGCGGATAGAGCAGAATGGAGTTCATCATGTGAAGACAAGCAACAAGCATCTTGATATGAAGCATATATAAAATTGCTTGGTGCTTGATGGGTTTCCTCACTGTACTCCGGTTTCCCCCTACAGTCCAAAGACATGCAGATTGGGCTGACTGGTGTTCCCAAATTGCCTGTAGTGTGTGCATGTAAATGTGAATGTTGACCGGAGGTCCTGCCACGGTCATAAAAATGAAAATAAATACACTGGTAATTACCATTTGCCTCCACGTCCCTAGTTCAACTACAGAGGTTCCTCGATGGATGGATGGATGGATGGATGGACATATTATATACAGTGTATATATTAAAATATTGTTAAAATAATCAAATAATTGCATTAAATTAATAATAATTCAATTATAAATAAGAAGTTAAAAAAGGAATTTTCGTGACTATAAATAACAATTTACTTAATTTAATATATTTTAAAAACTTTTTTTACTTATTACTCAAAGTTTAATTATTAAGAATGATTAATAAAATGTTTAAATACATTTTCTAAAAAGGAGCTGGGTTATGAAAAACCTAGAACCAATACAACAAATTAATAACAACATTTTAATTAATAAAAAAATGTCACAATACTACACCACACCTCAAGCTCATGTTTGATAAAAAAAAAATAGTTAATTAGATCACATGAAAAAATTATAAAATGTCAAAACACACACACACACACACACACACACACACACACACACACACACACACACACACACACATTTTGTTGCATGCTTATGCAGCCTGTGAACTTTGCTTTTTAATTATAAATGTTTTAATAAATTGATAAATTAATTAAAAGGACAAAAAACATGCGATATAGGTCAAAGGTCACAACACTACACTAAAACTAAAGCTGATATAAAAATAACTATTAAAACAAACAAAAAATGTAATAACGCGCGCGCGCGCGCACACACACACCCACACACACACACACACACACACACCCACACACACACACTGTGAGCTTTGTACGGAACCTTCCCACAACGTTACTGCAACATTGCACTTTAGCACTAAAGCAAACAAGTGCTCTACCTTCCCTAGATGTGCAGAAAGCCCGAGTTCTGCGTGTGCGCGCGCGTGCGTGTGCGCGCGCATCCCCAGCCTCAGCACCAGCGCAGGCGTGTGCGCGCGTCAGTGCGCGGCTCCGCGGTCAGCTTCAGTCTGTTCAGATCAAAAGTTCTCAACACCCGAATCATCCGTGACCTCCATCAACTTATGAATCCTGGCATCACAACCCGCACCTGTGATCACCGCTCCGCGCGCGCGCGTGTGTATGTGTGTGTGTGTGTGCACGCACTCAATAACGCACGCGATTACGCAACACCGCGCACACTTACCCGCGCGCCCGATGCCCAGGTGACCCGACACTCCGGCTAGTACACGTCCATGGCTCCAGTCACAGCCTCGCGCAACTTCTCCGATCCGCGGTGTGTGTGTGTGTGTGTGTGTGAGAGAGAGAGAGAGAGAGAGAGAGAGAGAGAGAGAGCGCGCGGTGTGTGTGTGTGTGTGTGTGTGTGTGTCTCCGAGAGTCTGTCCAGCCTCCAAAAAGACGCAGGAGAGAACAGAGCGCGGTGCGCGAGCTGGAGATAGCGGAGAGTCCAGCATGCGCACACACGCACGCACACACACACACTGTCACACACACACACTCACACTCACAGAGAGAGAGAGAGAGAGAGAGAGAATGATGCAGGATGATGAGGCGCACGAGATGAAAAACGCATCCGGCAGCCTGGAACCGTGCATGCAGTAATGATCTCACACACACACACACACACACACACACACACACACACACACCGCAGAGACCGAACGCATGTGAATATTCATCACACGCGCGCGCGCACACACACAGAGTTCACACTGAGGAAAAAACGCATGCACACACACAACCATAATAAACAAACAAAGAACAAAGAACTTTTAATGAGGTGCACATAATATCGGCACCCAATATATGAATTTGTATGTTTGTTTACTCAGTCAATTAATTATTTAATGATTTACATGTTTAAACACAGCTTGCACTGGTGGCTCACTGCTGGGTCTCTCACCTGTCATGCAGGAAGCCCCTGGTTCAATTCCCACCCAGTGCCCAAAAACTCACCCAGTGCCCCCCCCCGCCCCCCCCCCGCCCCCCCAAAAAACCCTGCACCCAGTACCCCACCCCCAACCGCAGAAAAAAACACAGTGCCCACCCAAAAACTGCTCAAAGCCTAAAAAAAAAAAAAACACAAACAATGCCCAAAATAAATAAATTAATTAATTTAAATAAAAAAACACCCAGTACCAAAAAAAAAAAGCTAACCAGAGCCCCAAAAACCCAGTTTCCAAATAAACCCCACCCAGTGCACAAAAAATCCACCCAGTGCCCCAAAAAGACCCCACACAGTGCCCCAAAAAAATCCACCCAGTGCCCCAAAAAGACCCCACACAGTGCCCCAAAAAAATCTACCCAGTGCCCCCAAAAAATCCACCCAGTGCCCCAAAAAAATCTACTCAGTGCCCCAAAAAAATCTACCCAGTGCCCCAAAAATTTCACCCAGTAACCCCCCCCCCCCCCACCAAAAAAAAACAATCCAGTGCCCCCCCCCCAAAAAAAAACTGTCCAAAGCCAAAAAACCAAAAAAAAAATCTACCCAGTGCCCAAAAACCCACCCAGAGCCCAGATGTTCCTGAAAAAAGTAGGTGGCACGTGAAAAGTTATCCACATCTACGTGACTACAGGAGGGTTCTCCGCAGAACATCGTCAGAGCACCTCACTGCCACCACTGGCTCGACTTCTTCCCATAGTGCTTCCTGGTGCCATGTCTTTGTCTTTCCCAGGCTAGCAACGCATGAACAGACAGGCACCCACACAACATAAAAGAAAATGTGATTCATCAGACCAGGACAGTTCTGAAGAACTTTTCGTGGAGGACATGGGCCAGGATGGCTACCTTGACCGGTCTGCAGCTACACATCTCCATACACAACAAACCGCGGTGCACTGTGTGCCCTGATTCCTGTACATCAGAGCTTTTTAGCAATTTCACTTTTTCAGCAATTTGTGCTGCAGTAGCTCTTAGGTAAGATCAGACCACTTGGGTTAGCCTTCGCTCCTCATAAGCACGAATGAGCGAAGGGTGTCACATGACCATGTGGCCAGTTTACCTTTCATTCTTTTTTTTTGAACATTTTTGGTACGTACCGTCCACTGCTGGTGTGGGCAATCAGGACAATATGCACAAATGATGCCTTTTTTTCTAAATCTAAATCCAATCTACTGTACAGTATCTTTGATCCAAAAATGGCCAATAAAACATCAAACAAACAAACTTAAAAGGCATATGCGGAAAAAGCAAGATGTATACAAATAAATCTGTCGTACTATATTTAATTACTTATGTATTTGTTTGTTTACATTTCTATTTAATTTGATTTGAATGATTTAAACATTTCTCAGTTGTCATTGTCTAAAAAAGGCTCTCAACACTAACATGAGAAAATCAAGTTTTTCACATGTGTTTTTTACACATTACCAAAAAACGACAGATGTTTGTTCAGCAGCATGTTTGATAATAACTGCAGAAACAACTGAAACACCAGCGCCTGAACGTGTGACTCCAAAATCATACATTGTCAAACACTGACAATGTGCAAAAAATGATGCCAATGCAACAACTCACCAAGGGTGAGTGAATAAGTGGGTGAATAATTCATGACTGTAAAAACAAAGAAAACTTAATGTCATTTTTACTTGTCACATAAACATTCATACGCAGTAGGATATGCAGTGAAATGCTTACAGTATGACTGTCTGTGACCTAAAAAGGAAAGGTAGAAAGATTTCAATTAAAATAAAGATTTCATTTTCAAAATATACTATATAAAATAAAAATAAGAATGTAAAATTGTCAAATTTACAGAAATACAATAAACAAATTAACCAAAATGTGTTAAAAGACTGCCTACCTCGCCTTTAACAGAAACAGGCTAAAAAACCTGAATAACGTTGTATTATTTTGAGTTAACAATCATGTAACTTCAGTAACATCAGCAGGGTCGTGTCCAGAGGCATCTCGAGACACCAGTGTATCTGGCTGTCATACTCGAGTTTATAATTGAAAATATCGACAGTCTGTCAATCCTACATAATTTGAACCCTCCATTTTAATTATATTTTATTTTGGTAACTTTTGTAAATATATTTTTTAAAAATAATAATTTCTATAGTTTTATTACATATTATATAACATTATATATTGTATATGTTTTATTATTATATTCTTATATTACGTTTATTTAAAAAATCTATTTTTAATTTAATTGTAATCTCTAGTGCAATTTATTGCATCATAAAAAAATGTAGCTTTTTAGATTGCGGGCATTTCCTCCATTGTATAGGCATTTCACATAACATACTGTGTGTAGTCGTGTATACGACAAATAAAAATTGAATCAGGATTTGATTAAGTGCTCTGTCCTGGTCAGGTGTGTGTTGGATCTGGGGCATGGGGTGAGAATACACTCCCATCCGTCCTAGCACATCATGCAGTACATAGACATTTGCAATTGAAAAAGCTGTTGAAGGAAACGTGAGAGGTCTGTTTACTGTACATCTGAGAACGTCCACTAATAGAAATAGTGGAAAAGTTCCTACTTGGAATTCCGGGTTAAACTATCTTTCTATTGCACCTTTATGCGTCACGTTTTTCCAAGCATGATGGATCACAGCATCCGGCTTTGGCCGTTCTACACTTTAACAGAGCCGACCGGTATAGTGGAGGGGTCACGTCCAGAGATGACCTGAGACACCAGTGGCTTTTAATTTCCCCACACACCGGGAAAATAAAGTGACCAACAATTCTTTTTTTTTTTTATGATTATTTTTAACATAAATTCTCTGTTTAACCAAACATGATAAACCGTCGATCTGCTGCTGCTATGGAAAATCTATCAACACCTCCTAACCAATCAGATCCAATGATTCAACAGCGCTGTGGTATCTATAATCTCTAATCCGGTGTGTGCTGCATTTAAAATGGATGACATGCTACAGAATAAAGCGCATCTGCACACCCAAGCAATAAATCCACAAACTCTCCACCAAACTCTGCTGCTTCTTGCAGGAAGATATGGACCACATAGCGTCCTGTAGTACAGGCCCAGCGCTGAGTGATACACACTATTCAGTGATAATGACTGAACAGTCAGTATACTGTGGCTCCCGTCCTGATCGTGTGTCTCATCGCTCTGGCAATCTGTTCTCACATTCAGCCACTGATGTGCTTTCTCACGAAACACAGCCCTCCATGTAGTCTGCTGGGAAACACATAAGGGCACATGCTGACTGTCAGCTGCTATAAACACCCATACTGTACTGTATATATCACAAACCATTGCGTCATCGCGTCAAGATAATGAACAGTAAGTGCTCAGGTTGCAGGTTTGAACATGGTTTAGTCGCTGGAAAGTCCAGTCTAATAATACTTTAATATTAGATGAGTATTAATGATCTAATTTAGCTAATTTAAAGGAAAAGTTCACATCAGCACCAGGACTTTAAACACACACTGGGACTTTTTACTGCTTCAACCTCTGAAACGCTGGCCTCCCAGGAACTCCTTTAACACCACAAACATGGGCTCCGAGCCACCTCGGCCGGAATCGCCAGGCGTACGGACGTCTTTAACACCCTTGCACCATTCATACGTCTTACTGCGACTAAGAGTCTCATCACTGTACTCTGCTTAAAGTCGTCTGTATATGCAAACCGCTTTTATGTCTTCATTCACCAGGAAGTTCCGCTACCATAAGAAAGTGTGTATCGTCTGAGGCTTGGGAAACAATTCACACACAACTCCATCCATATCAAAATGAGGTTTGGATTTACAGTATATTAATTGCTACATCACAGTTTTCATAGGGATATAAAGTATAAACGGTGAATAAAACTGCCAGCTCTTTATTATCCGCCATCAAGCTCAGGGCATGAGGAGAGGGACACCCTGGACGGGGTGCCTAAGCCAATGCAGAGCCCAGGCAGGCACACACACTCTCGCACTCAGTCAAACACTACGAGCAATTTGGAAATGCCAATCAACCTACACCTCCCGTCTTTGGACTGTGAGAGGAAACCCACCGAGGACTGTGCCTCCATTCTTGGACTTTAATACAAGATTTACATGGAATGCACCTGTGGTACTGCACCATCTCCAAGAAGAAAAAAAAACCTCAAGGCTAAGACCGAAGAAAACCACCCTGTGTATAACAACAAAAAAGAAAGTAAAGAGAAGGAGTTCATTCCACGTTTGGAGTGAGCTGACCCTGGAGAAGAGTGTGCAAGTTAGAGTCTTGCATGCTGACAAGTTCAGCACGTTCCCTGGCCTTCAAAATACACTCGCTGCTCTCTTCGCCACGGCCGGAGGCTCGGGCTTATTGAAATTCTCTGGATGCGATGCGAGAAGGTGTGAGGAGGCGCATTGGCAGTTACAGGACGAGACACCATCTTCCAACTGCTTATCATAAGGTGTCGGGCTGAAGGAGATCCGGCCGTTGGAGCCGTTCAGGAAGTCTACGATGCTGGAGTGAGAAGCTGGAGATGGCGGTTATGCCGCGCTGATTTGACAGCTGGGTAGTGGGAGAATGTGAGACGGTTAACTTCTCACTGCAGATGCCTTGCTGAGTCCAGCGTGTCAGTGCAGTGTGCTGATCAGATCGAGAACCAGCAGTTTTGACAAGAACCAAACACAACACACACACACACACACACACACACACACACACACACACACACACACACACACACACACACACACACACCAGCTGAGTTCACCAAGTAACGATGAAAACTTTATGTGCTTTGGATATTAACAAGCTGATTCTAATACGCTATGGTTTCTGTAGGGACAACTCGATTCACTGTTCAGTCTTCACATTATTATTATTATTATTATTATTATTATTATTATTATTATTATCCATAATTAGGTACTCTTGCATGAAAGTCTTGGTATGTAGTTGGTTTGCAAGTTACCTATACAAAGCAAAGAACAGATTCAACCTTTACTCTCTGTCTAATATTATTCATATTCATGTCATCTTCTCTGGAACAGCTCAGTGGTTAAGACATTGGACAACGGTTGGAAGGTCCTTCGACTTCCAAGTTGTCTCTGTTGGGCCCTTGATCTTGAAGGCCCTTAATCCTCAACTGCTCTCATGTATAATGAAATACAAATGCAAGTCGATCTGGATAAGGGCATCTGGCAAATGCCTAAATGCAAATATTAAAAAAAAAAAAAAAAGTCAAGAGCAATGCTGTCTTAATCTACGGATATGTACAGTGGGTCAGAGGAAGAGCTTTTAGAGGAGACAGGTGGCACTGACGCCTTGATCTAAACATCAGTCCAGTCCCGTTCTCGGTACGGTTGGCTTTCATATCTGACTTGAGCTGTGCCCGTGTGCACCACACCATGCTCGAGACCACCTTGTCCATCTTCATCTTCAAGGATCTTCATCCTCACGTTACACAAACATACCTACAGTAACGTTGGGGTCCAGTGTGTTCCGGTCCGAGCCAGAGCTTGTAGTGTGACAGCAGAATTATTTGAAATTATTGTAAGGAGTCTTTAACACCGGAGGAAAGGATGTTTAGGAGTTTGGGGGTTTAGTCTTTTTCTCTGCAATAGGACAAGCTGTGTTTTTCATCTTATTAACTCCAGGAGAGAGAGAGAGAGAGAGAGAGAGAGAGAGTCTGACTGTTTATAGCTGCCATAACAAGTAGGAACAGGAGCAAATTCACGGACGTTCCACAACATTAACTGTAACCATAAACAGATACGAATGAGATTGTCAGGAATAAAACACTCCTGAACGTGTTGTTATGATAGAAAATAATCAATTTCATCGAGTCTGTGTCGTTAAGGAATTCTGTTTTTTTTTAATTATTATTATTATTGTTATTATTAATAATAATACCAACAGAGCACTCAAAATAAAACTCAGGAATAAAATAGGAACATTTTCTACAATCTCGTCAGCTTGCTAATGACTCCAGGCAAGAGAACGAACATACAGTACACCAGATGGGTTCAGCTGAGAAGATTCTGTTCAGTAAGACCTTCTCCATCTGGGCGTTCAAGATGCCTTAAGAAATGAATCACATGTTTTGATTTTCTTTTTTTGTCTCCTTACTGTTTTATACTGTACATGTAATCTATAAACAGCTGTAGTCTAGGAGCCGGGGGAACATCGCACTGATGTAGAATACACCGAATATCTTGTCTGAGTATCTCTTATCCCAAACATAAACCTGACTGGGAACCCGGAGGGGGCTAGAAATACACCTATTCATTTTTAAAGATATTAGACCTGTTTGAAAGCGTTTTATCCAAACTTAAATACCTGAAAAAACAAACAGGTCTATGAATAATGTACAGACTTTGTGTCCCTTGGAGGGAATGTTCAGGAGTAAATAAGCTCTTTGGCTCCAATAAATAGGCAAAATATTATTGGGCATGTTTATATAATTATTCGAAAGATTTAACTGCTAGATTATGAATAACTACTGGAGATTTATAAAATCCTTTGTCCAGAAGGAATTTATATTTTACAGATAAGGGAAATACTGAGAATGTCTGGCAGAGTTTTAGTCCACCGTCAAATGTTCTGCATTAAGAATGAATGATTTTGATAAATATATTCATTTTCAAAAACTCACTATGCAAGTCTATATCCATTACGATACCTGAGGTCATATTCCCATCCATAAATCATCTCTATGTTTGTCACGGTGGCGTCGATGGACACATAAAAAAAGAAGAAAAAGAAGAAAGAAATCTTTATTTGTCACAGCAATGATCAGCGTCCCAGGAAGTGAGACTTAAGGGTCTCACTCAAGGACCCAACTGGTTGGTGGATCTGGAGCTTAAATTATATTATAATTCGTCACATGTACATTACAGCACAGTAACTTTATTTATTTTTGCACAACCCAGTCAGTCAGGATACAGCCCCCCTCGGGTTACAGCCCCCCTCAGGATACAGCCCCCCTCGGGTTACAGCCCCCCTCGGGATACCTCGGGATACACTACAGCCCCCCTCGGGTTACAGCCCCCCTCGGGTTACAGCCCCCCTCGGGATACAGCCCCCCTCGGGATACCTCGGGATACACTACAGCCCCCCTCGGGATACAGCCCCCTCGGGTTACAGCCCCCCTCGGGATACAGCCCCCCTCGGGATACCTCGGGATACACTACAGCCCCCCTCGGGATACAGCCCCCCTCGGGATACAGCCCCCCTCGGGTTACAGCCCCCCTCGGGTTACAGAGCCCCTGGAGTTAAGGGCCTTGCTCAAGTGCTCAACAGTGGACGTCTGACTGTGTTGGGACTTGAACCCCCGACCTTTCAATCAGTAACCCACAGACTTAACCGATTGAGCCACCACTGACCCCCTGCCAAACGCCCACCTTCTAAACAGTAAACCAAGCCATAACCCACTCAGTTACTTTTCACTTGCCGCACCCAGGCCTGATTACTGCCGGACCTGTTGAATCAAGAAATCATTTCAATAGAACCTGTCTGACAATGTGAGTCATGCTAAAAAATCTACAAAAAACTGATCTAAAGTAATTGATGAATAATACAAAGGTATCAGTCTGGAAAAGAGTTACAACAAAGGCTCAACCAACGTTTGTCAAATAACAACTTGATTATCTCCAAAACTTTTGGGCAAATATTCTGTGGACTGATGAGATGAACGTTGGGTGGTGTGAAGGTGGGTGTCCAGTTACATCTGGGGTAAAACCTAAAACAACGTTTCATAAAAAGAACATCATAGCAACAGTCAGACATGGTGGTGGCAGTGTAGTGTGATGGACTTAAGCTGCTTCGGAAACATCAATTCTTAAACGTTTGCGCTCTACCAGAACATCCAGCCATCATTTCATGACCTCAGGCTCAAGCGCACGTACCCAGTCGGTCAACCAGCAACAACTTGAGCTGGGCGATACAACAAAAGCATACCGCCGTACTTTACAACATCTCTATGTCACGTAATATGTACAGTATCACAATATTTAGGTCAGCTACAGTAAGCCAGTTCCATCAAAGGAGTCAATGTTTTAAAAGGTTCATTGAAAAAGGAAAAAAAACGTTAACGCTTGGTTTAAAATAATATCTGTTAAAAGATGTCTCATGCTACCAATTAGAGCTTGTCATAGATTTACTGACAAAGCCTGCGATAAGGCAGAACCCAAGATATTGTCGAGTTATTGTTCTTCAGTATCAGTGGACACTTTACAAGATACAGCTCAAAAACAAAAAATAAAATAGGAGAGCACTTCAATTTACTCATTTCCTTTAAATATACACTCTAAATAACAAAAAGTTATATTTTGAATTTAGGATCACTTGAAATATTGTCAGCAGTTCATAAAAAATTCAACAAAACTGTTTATCTCAGCAACACGTGCACCTGTGAGAAAGAAAAAAAAACACATAAAAACAGATTATTTTACTGTCGTATACTTTTCCGGAGCTGTGTGTATCTGGCGGACAGAGAATTTGCGACAAACACACAAATTATTTGCATTAATGTTTCCAGCATTCTGAAATAACATAATTCCATTTATGATGGTTATTAATACACTCGACTAAAAGCCATAGCGGTTTTATTGCCTCGTGTACCTGCGTGCGGTTTAGTGATATAAAGTAATTTATCGGAAGAGACAATATTAAAGTTTTAAGCCTAAAATAAAGTAATATATGCACATGAAACTCATTCGTGAATAACACTTGATGTTGTACAGTTTTATATGGATATAAATACCGTATATATTTATGTGGATAGTCATTTACTGAAAAATATCAGAATATTTGAGCTACATGTTACCAAATCACAAACAAAGCCCTAAAACATGTGACCGTGTGTATGTGTAATGAAAGTAGAACATGCAAGAGTTTCAATCAAGAGCTGCAAATGTTTTCCATGATATTCTCATTTTGTGCGACGCACAGTATACGAAAATTGTCTTCGAAGGAACTAATCCCATTGATGTATATTTGAAAATGTTCTTGTACCATCTTGTAAATGTAAATGTTTGCTTTCATGTGTATACAGTACATAGACATTTCCCTTATATTTGTAAATAACTTGACTTCAAATACCTTCTGTAAATGTAATAAATACATACGTAGTGCAGTTTTACTGCTGTCTATATTCCAGGTCTGCATGTAAGATGCTCTATGAGTGCAAATGAATAGTGGACGTGCATTTATGTTAAATGAGCATAACGTTCGGTAAACATGATCTTACATAAATGCATCTTGCTGATGTCCGGACAGCCACATGAACCAACTGCACCGCCATAATGAAACACCTGGTGATTTACATTTGATATTAGAATTGCTAAAAGATTCTCCGATGCAGGATTATGTTGCTTTATCATCTGGGAAAACAGTAATCACTACAGTGACTCCAGCCCGAGGTTATTATTCTGTTAAAACACAAGATTTAAGATGCAGTAATCACAGAGATCATCCTAGGGGACCTGAATGCATTATCTCTCACACGTACTGTATATATACAATGTTTTGTGCTCGGCAAGTAAGCTGGCAACGCTCCTTTTACACAAGAGATGGCAAAGAAAGAAAGACAAACTCCAAACAACAGCCACTGTTCCTCTAGGCTTCTGCCTGCTTTTTAAAAAGGATGATTACATTTATACAGAATGAAACATTTCCCTGTAATTAATTAAGCAATATCACACAACGGGGAGGGAGGGAGTGCCGTTATGCTGGATATCAGCACGGCTGGGATGCGGGATGTGGGATGGGACTGTACATCGGTTCCACAAACACTATTGATTAGTAACAGATTATGATTTGTTTGTTCATTCATTTAGTTATTTTGCTCCGCCCATAAATATCCTTCCGCGCCCGGTGAAAAAACAACTTACCTGAGACGATGAGCGAGCGCTCGGCTGCTGATCGGACATTTTGGGCCGAATCGATTCCTCTTCCCTCGGATAGTAACGCCTGTGCACGTGGCCTTGATGGCGTGTTTATGACGGTGGTGTAACACGCTAATTTTGAGGGCGTAATTTGGCAATTCGTCCGTGTTGTTGAAAGTTGTAAAAAGTTTTGTGTCTGTAAACGTCGTGTACTTCAGAGTCGTACTGTAACAAACACACAATATATATACACTTATTCCGCTTAAGAATATCAGCTCCGTTAACTTCCGGGGTCGAATCCCAGATAGCGTTAAACGGAAAGCTAGTGCGCTGTGTAGGCTGTACAATCCCTTGTTCCGCACATGGCGTAAAGTGGCTCCCACGCATTCTGATATTCGTAGGTTAAATTACGAGCTGACATTTATCAGACATCGATACAAAGATTTCAGACATGAGGTTTATTCCTCTGTGTGAGCTACAGTAGCTCGCCCGCGTGATTGTTCGTTCTTTACACTCGGGTAATATTAGTCTAAACATACAATTTTCTTTTCATATTAATACTACGAAAGTCTGAGTTTGTAAATATAAACGTTTAGCACTGTGGGTAACACATTGGGCAATAATCTTTATAATCTGTAAAATCAATATCCAAGAGGAGCTATAATGTAAACATGACATTTTGTTTGATGTGACATGTGTTAAATATAAATCTCACGGTCTATTATACGTCACAATCAATGGACCAAAGCCATCAATCCGTCCAATGTATGGAACCATCTCACACACTATCGACAGCCTCATCAAACAGTCCGGAGAACGAAGCGCACGAGGTGAAAATACAAGAGAAATGTGACCGGCGGCGAGACAATTCCACTCCATTCCTCAAAGGCCATGTGAGGATTTTCAAAGAGCGTCTCAGCATCTCGTCTGAATCTCCAGAAAGCCCGGAGAAGCTGACGCACAGACATGCTGAGAGAAAAGCCGCTCGCCCGGGAGCGAGCGCGCCGGAGTCCGCAAGGCCGCATTTCCCTGGCTAATAGCTTTTTCGGATAGGAAGTTAATTCTGCGGTGGAATTAAATTATAAAGCATGTCAAAACAAATTAACGTCTCGGTGCAAGCAGGTGCATTGTTGACGGGCCGGGGGAATTTGTAATCTCGGAGTAGCCCTCGGTTCTATTAGGAGTGTGTTCTCCTAGACAACGTTAATTCATTGAGTTTGTCCTTTCACTGTCCCCTGTGTGTGTGTGTGGGGGGGGGGGGTTCGGGGGGGAGGTGGCCATGGTTTTTGGAAAGACCTTAACGAAAAGATTCGGCCTGCATATCAATGTTTTATGTGGAACCCTAAAACAAAGGGAGCATTTTATGGAAATAAATGGATAGAACGGCTCCATCTATTATCCTTGAATCCAAGTTCCCGTGCCTTGTTTATTCATGCTCATAATAGTCATATTGGAGATCAGCCTCAAACGTTTAGCCTTTTTTAGCCCACAACACAGATATTTTCCATGTTCGTGGTCTACTTGTGACTATAACTGAGTAGAACCCCTACAGTATACGTCTAAGTCCCTATTAATACCACAATATACTCTTAGATTAGATACCCTACATTAGGGCAAAGTCACTGGTACACGAGCGCTAGTTTCAGGCCTGAGAGTAGTCCAAAGAACCGATACTTGGTCCTCTTCTCCTAACCATGATGCAGCTCCTCCCATCTCTAGTGGAAGCTTTGACGAGTAACGTGACTCAGCTGACACATTACATCCTGCTTTATGTTTATTAATAGTGCAGCAGGAGTTGATTGGTCAGCCGGAAAGATTAACACTCCTGAAGGTGCCAGTATGTGCCCTGAGAGTTTCAGTAAAAAGGCATGCAGTTATGAGCCCCGCCTTCAAACGGGTCCAGAATCAGTCACTGGCGCAGAAGTGTTTAAGCCAAGTGTGAAATGGTTTTAAGATGGTAACAGCCCAAGGCGTTACTCCAGATGGGTTCTATTTGGCAGAAAAAGTCAAAGTTCTGATTGTGTGAAAAGAAAACTCCCCTTATCTCTCTGTATAATCCCCTGATACACTAATGCACTTCTCTCTTGATATCATCAAGGTAAAGGGTTTCCCAGTACTGTACGTTCGAGCCATGAATTCGAGCCAGAAATGCGTCATGTCTGAAACGCCGGCCTCCCAGGAACTCCCTTAATGACCCAAACATGTGGAGATGTCTTGGAGCGAGGTCAGGACGGTACGGGGGCCGTGGCGATATCTCCCAGTCAGGGTCCTGTAACGTGCGAGTGGTGTTGATGAATGATTGTGTTTACAGGTCACACAGACAGATGCGTCTCTTCCACAAGTTGACGACGACGACGACGACGACGAGTCATCCGGCGATTTTCAAGGATCGGACGTTTCGCTCTTCCAGGATCGTCTTTCTTACGGATTTCAAATATTCAGTTTCTTCATTGCGGAAACTCATCACTGTACTGTGCTTGTCATCTTCTGTACATATTAGTCGCTTTCACGCCTTCATTCACCAGACGTTTTATTAGAAGTCCCGGTTTGACTTGAACGGCCATTGTAAATCAGCTGAATTTGGCTTTGAGACAGAGCAGCTGGAAGATTGAACCGTTTCTTGAAGACCCCCCCTTGAGAAAGGCTTTTACCTTCGAGGGTAAACACAGGCAGTGGACAGTGACTATGGATTTTTAGTTAACCTCCTGGCAGAGGCAGACCGTAATGATAAATCTGACTTTAAGGCTCCCTGTGGAACCCTATAAGCGGAAAATGTGTTCCAGTGTATGAAGCTAGTACCCTTAATTATTCAAATCAACCCTTTTTCTGTGATATTAATTATTTTTAAGTGATTTGACTGAAGACCCCATTTTAATAAATTCACACACATTTAATCAGTGTCCTAACATACAGTATATATATATATATATATATATATATAAATATAATTTTTTTTTAAATAACTATTTATGATGACACCTTTGTTAAATACAGTGACGGTGATTTGATTTTGAGTCTGGAGGAGCAAACTCTGGCACAGATGAGTCAACACACTCATTTATTCAGCAGTAATCCAGCGGCTTCACTGTGAAGGTCACACTCGGTTCCCTCCGCATCCAAGCCGGCGGTTAAAGAGAGTCGCGGGCTGCGCATACTAAACACGGGGCCCTCACGGAGCCGTGCCGAGGGGGAAGGGGTGGAAGGTCACCGTCAGCTCTTTAATTACTCAGACGGAAAAAGAAAAGCACAGGAAGTAAATATATTCTAATGGAGCTCAGGAGTGCAGGAGTTCGAAATCATACTGTTGGGCTTAAAAGACAACTTTTTTTTCTTTTTCTTTTCTTTCTTTGGTTCCTCTGGGTTTTAAACGTTTAATGAGACCGGTACTTTCACAAGAGGTCAGCATTTTGTGGTGGAGTGACATTTAGTCAAAGTTGCATCTGATAAACAGAGTGAATATTATTTACCAGATGTTTCATAGACGTCAGTAGACGTTTTGATCTGGAGTTGAAGACTGGCTGGCATTTTCACCGTCTATCCAATGTTTAGACCGCTTGATTGTGTTAATGCAGAAAATAAATAGTTATTATTATTATTATTATTATTATTATTATTAAACTTTAGCATAATCTTCTTAAAAGTTTTTTTTATTTTTTATTGCCATATTTCCCCTTTCAGCTACAACCTAAAAGTGCAGGTTTTGGCCAAACATATTTATAATTAAAATTATTAGCAGCTCAGTCAAACGTACACTGATAGATTTTATTTCACATCAATGCACTTAATTATTTTACATCTCACTGGACAGAATATGAGGAGGCCGCGTTAGCACTGATGGTCCTATAACAGAAACAGTGTTGGGGAAAAGTTTAGGAATGAAGGATGATGAAAAGTAGACACAAAGCAAATCACCACTACTGCTGGTCCTGCATCAGATACCAAAATCAATTAAGGAGGTTTGAAATGACTGGGACTAGGATAAGAGCTGTCCAACACATTATTAGAACCAGAACCATCAAGTTCGTAGAAGAAATTTGGTCAAATAAAAATCATAAATGGAGACTTTTGAGTGATGGAGAAAGGTCATGTGACCTGATGAGTCCAGACTGAGTCTGTTCCAGAGTGATGGGCGTGTCAGGGTGAGAAGGGAAGCGCGTGAAGCGATGCTCCCATCATGCATAGTGTCCACTGTACAAGCCTCTGGAGACAGTGTTATGATCTGGGGTCGCTTCAGTCGCTCAGGTCGAGACTCAGCAACGTCATGTGGAGATAAAATGAAGTCACATGACCACCTGAATGTACTGAATCACCAGGTCATCACGTCTATGGAGGGTTTAAGATTGAATTCAGGATCCAAATAGTGAAAGAGAGGTTCTGGGAGCAGGAGGAATCATTTACACACATGAACTTATGAACCACCACATTGTGCAGCGTAATCAAAGCTACAGGCAGTCGATGAGATCGGGGCGTGTGCCACTTGTTTTTTGGCCACCACAACTGACTTACCTCTACAAATATAAGGAATAAACAAATATTACAAAACAAAAAAAAAGTCTTTCATACTGGATCCTAAGTAAATGAGAAAAGGCTGCAGCTACACAACTGTCAATCAATACAGATTCATATCTCAGTCGTCTCGTCTGCCATCTTCTTCATTTGTGGGCGAAAAAAACCCGACTGCTATTTCTGCGGAGAATCTCATACTAGTGTAATCTAATCTTAAAATGCAGACGCTGCAGGAACCCCGATGTTGGCTGAGCGCTGTAATATACTCGTAACAATGTTGTGACGATGTCAGTTCTGAAAGTTAGAGCGATTTTGATAAAATGACATCGAGATCATGTTGAAAGAACGTCCCAAACATAACGTGGCTCATAGCAATGGAATTCCAGCCTTAATTCTGAGTGATTAACGTCCATTCGTATAACTTCCGACCACATCCACGGTCCTTTACGTTTCTCACACGGTTCCGAATTCCCATCGGAGATTGGGGCGGAGACAACAGCTTCCCCCACACAGCGTGTGTCTCATGTCACGCGTCTCACATGTCATCACCTCTTTGCCTTTTGTATCTGTTCTTCTTACTTTAATATTTGATACGTCCTCCAAAATTGAGTGGATTTTTAGAGTAGCGAGCTGGAACACTGTAGCTCCATCTGTTCCGCACATCAACCTGGTGTTGCAGTATCTCAGGAATGGTGCCGTTACAAGACTGCGCTCCAATATGGTGCCACCGGACATTAAGTGTTGGAGCCCCGACGCAGGAGTTAGAGGGCAGCGTCGGGGCGAGGGGTGATTGTGTATAAAAATAATAATAAATATAAAATATAGAAATATAAAATATAGAAAATATAAAATATAGAAATATATAAATATAAAATATAGAAATAAATGAACTTTTGCACGATATTCTCCTGTATATAGTTATTAATATAGATATGTTTTTGTTTTTTATCTTTTCACTTCTCTTCTTTTTATCTTTTATTTTCAGTTTTATCTTTTCTTTATATTTTCCTATACCGGAGCTCCCAGACCCGGTGTTATCTAAATGTTGCTGCATGGTGTGCTAGTGTCCGGGGGTAACCTAAGTAACCTACCGACCAGGTGTAGCACGTTTGCTTCGATTGCCAACGTGGCAAGGTTGCCTAGCGACCACGCCTGTCCGCCGCTCTGCCTGCCTATAAATCCGCCTAGTCGCGTGAGGGTTTGCCCATCGCTATCTCTCTATCTGGTGATCTCTTAGTGTTGTACTGTTACCTCTCTGCATCGTTTTTTTTTTTTTTTTTTTTTCAGAAAAAATCTTGAGGTGTGTTTTAGCAACCAAATGACTCTGTAATGTAATTATGTGTTTTTTTCTTCCTTTGGGTTCCTTTTTACAAATGAATTGTTCATGAAATTGATGCTGTCTGTTTATTTTTTCTGCTGTTCATTTCTTTTGTAGTGCGCGTAGTTTTCTGCTAAAGTACTATACTGTATGTACATGTAACAGTCTCAGCAGCGCGGCCTCTATCAGCCCGGTTGTAGTGCAACGACCGAAGTTCGAGTCTTGTTAAAAAAAAAGAAATAAATATATAAATTATTATCAAGCAGGATGAGCATTAAAAATAGATTTTGGTTCCGAGATTGAAATAAGTCCTAGAAATCCACGCATTAGAAGCATAAAGAATCAGGCACTGGAAGCATTGTGTTTGGGGCGTCCGTTCGGTGTTTTCCCGACGACGTGTAGTCAATGTTGGTCCGACAAACAACCTAATTTGGAGCCTCCAAATTAAAAAGATCTAGGAGTCTGTGATCACACACTATACACAGGCTTCTTGTATTTCAAAGCATGTTTGAATTCTACGTGCCAAGTCCCCGGCTTGCATCGGCCCGCTGGATAATGAGCAGCTGCCTAAATAGCGCTCGGTACTCCGATACTTTAATGACACCAGAATTGCTTCAATACTATTAAACCTGCTCCGTCATTTAGTACCAAGTGTCTATAACTTCACAGTGAATCTGATCAGTGTCAGTCAACCTGTAAGCCTGCAGCTGTACGTGTTGTGTGCATGAATGTCATGTACAGACCGGATCAGTTTGCAACTAAAATAATGTGAACGTGAGCATCACTTACATGCAGCGCGATGAACCTGAGGAGCAAAGGTGTCGGAGTTTCAGGTTCTAATAACACTAATATTCTGGCTCTTTAGACTGGAGATGGAGCAAATCATGCAAGGATCAGCATCTTCCACAGTGTGTGCTCGCCATGTGGCGCATGAGGCTGTGAACAGTGCAAAAGTAAAATCATTGCTGGAAGCAGCAATCAAGGCCAGTGCCAGTGGACAGGGGATGGACAGGTACTGAAGAAAAAGCTTCTACTGGGAAAAAAAAATCGAAACAAACTTTCGATTGTTTAGAGTAACTTCTTTAGTTTATTGTTGAGGTTATGAACTCATAAAATTAGTGAACTATGAACATGAACTTTTCATTTTATTTTGCATCAACTTTGCTCTTGTGAAATGTGTACTTGCACAAAACTTCAAGATGCGCAAAATGGTTTATGTTGTAAAACTGCTCTCAGTGAAAAAGTACCAAGTTGCTGAAACATAAAACTAAGTAGCTGAAAGAGGAAAATGTAAAAAATAAATAAATAAATAAACGTTGTGTGTGTAAACAGGGCACGAAGCTGAAAAATAAAACTAAAGATGTGTAAGGTGCCATAATGTGTAACGTAATTGTCATTTTGTTAATATAGTAAAATGTACTGGTCAAAGTATCAGTACCCGTACCAGTAACCAAAATCCTTATACGGTACCCAGCCCTATGTCTGATGTCATTTCCTGCCCAGTGGACTATTAAGGAAACTAAAATCAACTAGCTAGTGTATTGAGTACTATTGTGCAGAGGCGGAGCTAGAAAATTATTCATGGGGTGGCAAGGGGGTGGCATTAAAATTATGAGGGGTGGCAACACTGAAGCGAGCATCCTTGCATGGTTTTTGTGGATTCAAGCAACGCTATTCTTATTCAGTGTATATACTAGGGGGCACATTTTTACATTGTCCTATAAAAATGAAATAAAGGCTGATGTGTGATTGACTTGAACCTGATATCTGGATTGGAACGTTAGATAAATTAAAAAAACTCTTTTATTTTTAGAACCCTAGGACACTAGTGCTGGGGTGGCAAATGGCTTTTCCTTAGGGTGGCAATTGCCACCCCGTGCCACCCCGGTAGATCCGCCCCTGCTATTGTGTATTTCAGAGCAAGAGTTTTCACACATGATAAAAACTTTTAACAATTTTGATTTAAAAAAATTTTTAAGTGCTGTATGTACAGTACAGTATGCACCCTAAATGTCAACATGATATGTTAACCCATACATGTAACTATAGGGAAACAACATTTGCTTACATATTACCAAATAATTTTTAACTAGACGTATCCATGGTAATTTATACTCTGTAATGTATTTTGTCAATTACTGTACCTCATCGCATATAATATAATAATTAAACACTGTCTCGCCAAAAATGTCTCCGTCTGGATTTAACCAAGCAAATAGTTTCCACTGGATAATTAATGCAGTGATTAATATGGGGTCAAACAATGAAGGAGATTAATGAAATTTCTAAAACTGGACTAAGAACTGAAAAACATATTCAAATGGATTCAAGGATTCTGGTTCACTTAGTGAAATTTAATTGTAAAACAAAATGACACTGTAGAACTGATGGCTATGTTTAATAGTGACAGTAAGAGCGTTCCCAAATTCAAGGGACTGGGACTAAACAGCTGTGTAGCCTAAAGAAAACCACTTATTATTGATGCTAATCAGAGAAAAAGGTTTCAGTTTGTTAGGGCAGTTTGTAAGATTAGACTTTGGAGTTTTGGAGAAAGGTCATGTGACCTGATGAGTCCAGACTGAGTCTGTTCCAGAGCGATGGGCGTGTCAGGGTGAGAAGGGAAGCGCATGAAGCGATGCTCCCATCATGCATAGCGTCCACTGTACAAGCCTCTGGAGACAGTGTCATGATCTGGTGTCGCTTCAGTCGCTCAGGTCGAGACTCAGCAACGTCATGTGGAGATAAAATGAAGTCACGTGACCACCTGAATGTACTGAATCACCAGGTTTTTCCATGAATAGATTTTTTTCTTCTCTGATGCCCGGATCCATCGGGTTCAAAATGCAAATGAGTGGTTCAGTGAGCACGAGACACCTGGATAGACCACCACCAATTAAGTCCTGACCTTAACCCCATTGAGAAGCTTTGGGATGTGCCGGAGAAGGCGTTACGCAGAGGTCCGACTCTCCTACCATCAATACGAGATCTTGGAGAGAAATTAATGCGACTCTGGACCGAAATAAAAGTCGCATAAAAAGGGACAAAGTTGTGCAGTACTAATGGGAAAGTGTGAATAATATTCCAGGGTAGTATTAGTATTCCAGTTTTACACCTCAAGCGTGTCGTCATTTGTGTGGTGTAAAGTGAGTGTGTATCAAAAACAGGAAAATATTAATTCATATTTGTCCACAATATATTGCACCACGCAAAATCCGAATTTGAGCTCTAGGGGGAAATGTTTCCTGGTGAAGTTATGAAGAACACTGCATGTGATAGAGGAGCAGACGAGTGCTTGGTCGGCTTATCACTCAAACTGCGAGCATTTCTCTTTACAGGAGAGAGAATCAGACGAAGCAAAACACTGGCATTATTTATAGTCAACTAAAAGTCTGGTTAAAAAAAAATAGCCCAGATCTTGGGCATGCATTACACCTTTATGACTTTGATTTAGTATCTGTAAGAGCGGATCTCTAAAGCTATTCCTCATCTGTAGCACGATTAATAACATTCCCAATCTGACAATGTTGGGTTTTTAACTTTGGTGTTTGTTTTTAGACTCATTATTTGGGACAAAATGGCAGTTTATTTATTTATTTATTTATTTATTTATTATTTTACAAAAGTTTTCTTTCCTCTTTCTCTGACTGGAACTCTGACCACAGCGGCAGACATTAGTGAGGCTTTAACAACATAGTGACAAAATCCACCCTCTACAAAGACAGGCGGAATGAATTTCAAATATTTAAAGCATTAAACCAAGTTTAAATATTCATCACCCTCGCCATTTATGTAAAGACAGCTTTTAAACATAATGTCATGTTGGCGGCAAGGTGCAAAATGAGCAGGACGGGTTTTTAATACCAAGTCCGCTCCAGGTTTTGCTTGAATGATTATTAATGATTATGAAATATTAATGAGTATTAAACTCTGCACATCGTCTTTTTTGTCCGGGGAGAATTTCTATATTTCTATTTCTTAATCTATACTACAGAAGACACATAAAGGACATTTTTTGACTTTTGTTTTTTTTAGCCATGGACTACAATTACTGTAGCGATATCATGTGCGATATTCCTCATCACTGTTGCTATGTACGATTCGATATCAGAATCTGGGTCTGTAGTTTTATAGGGACTGGTTGTTTCATTGCACTTTTGTTTATCTTATGTCTGCTTTATGGAAATTTCTATTTAACTTTAGTTGTTACTTTACTATTTATTTCATTGCTTCTTATATTACTCGCTTTTTTTCTATTGTACCTCATCATATCGTATCTCATCATATCCTAATGTACCTTATCGTGTTTTCTCTTATCGTATCGTATCTCACCTTATTTTATCATGTTGTATTGTATCATATCATATTGTATCATATCCTATTATATTGTACCGTATCTTATCTTATTGTATCATATTGTATCGTATTGTATCTTATCATATTGTATCATATTGTATCGTATCTTATATTGTATCATATTGTATTGTATCGTATCTTATCTTATCATATTTTATCATATTGTATTGTATCTTATATTGTATCGTATTGCATCATATTGTATCGTATATTATCATATTGTATCGTATTGTATCGTATTCTATTGTATCTTATCGTATTGTATCGTATTGTATCGTATTGTATCATATTGTATCTTATCGTATTGTATCGTATTGTACCTTGTTGTATTTTATCTTATCATATTGTATCATTTGTTATCGTATTATACCTTTTCATATTGTATCATATTGTGCCTTATTGTATCTTATCCTATCGTAATGTATCATATTGTATCGTATCGTATCTATCGTAAAGATTCCTCTCACCCCAGTCATGGACTATTCACTCTTCTTCCACCGGGCTACAGGTATCTCAGAGCCCACAGCAACAGACTGAACAATAGCTTTTTTCCCTGTTACTGCACTGAACAGCTGATCATGGAGTGTTAACTAAAGCACTACTGCACTGTCACTTTCTGTCTGTACTGCACTGCTTCATCCGCTATGCATCATTGCACTTGTGTATATACTGTATACTACTTATATATCATACAGAACTCATATATACTTTGGGATGAACTTTATTACCTACTGCCCCTCCTGTTTATTATAACACATTGTTATTTATTGTAAACAGGCCACTTACTGTATGCACTTGTGCTTAGAGGCTAACTGCATTTCATTGGCTCTGTACATGCACTTTGCACAATGACAACAAAGTTGAATCGAACTGAATCTAATCTAATATCTCCAGGAATCACCAGCATCCTATGTAATATACCAGTCTGTATTTAAATTAATGGCTTCCACGTGAGCCCAGAGTCCGTCCTGGAACACCTAGAGAGCATCTACAGAACATACAGAGCATTTCTTCATCTTCACAGATTTATTTAAGTGGGTGTGGATGAACAATTAAGGATTTTCCAACTTCACAAAACGTTAATAAAAACCTTGATTTGGCTCCACTGTTCCCATGTTGATGTGAAGGCACCTCTTTGATTCGGGGTCATTATCTTGTTGAAGGACTCATTATAAGTGAGTGTAAACTCAGTGTATTCATTACTGGGGCAAATCCAAGAGGGTCAAAGCGCAAGCCGGGGTAATACAGGGCAATACGGGGCAGGCCATTAGACGGAATCAAAGAAAAATCAGTAAGCCTTTTATAAAGTGAGTTAAATAATGAATTGCACATACAGTGAATATAAAAAGGCACATTAATCATGATTTAGCACAGAACACAATCAGGCACCAGACCATGACAAGAACAGACTTAAGAAAATCCCCAAATAAAACACATGACTCCCAAACCCAAGCTGCGAGACGGAAACCGTGGAACTTCAAGACGTTCGGAATTTGTGACATTCATTTACTGTCAAGTCGTAATTTTATAAGAGACACCAGGCTTTGGGCTGAAGTCTCCTGCTACCTATATACTGTATATACTATAGTATACGTGTAGCTATCCATCTTCACACGAGCCACAAAACTACTAAAACACTTTTAAGGGGAAAAAAAAAACATTTTGGTACAGCAGCACCTCGGCATACGGACGCCCTGCCTCGCTAATTTTCGCCTTAAGAAATGAAATTTCGCAAGAACTTACGAAGCATTTTCAGCATAAGAGCGAACTAAAAGAGCGCGTCCAGGAGTCGCTCTCGACTTGTTTCGTCAGTGGAAAGTCAAGCGAAGGAAGTTGACATATGTTTTTTTTTTTTTTTTTGCATTTTGTGCAAGATTTAGTGAAGACGTAGCACCGAGAGTCCTAATAACGTTGACAAGGACGGTAGCAAGAAGAAAAGGGAGCCGCTTTCAGTTTGGATTTTAAACAGCCGGAGGAATCATAAATTAATGTTACGTGAGGTTTAACGTCTATTTATTTCACATTTTACTCGTCTTTTCTAAATGTTTTGATTGTTTTGTATTGAAATTGGTAATATTAATAATTCTTCTGGGCAGCTGGAACGGATTATCTCCATTCACATTATTTCCTATGGGACGATGCGTTTCACAATATGAAATTTCACCTTAAGACCTCGCCAACAGAACGGATGAAATCCGTATTCCGAGGTACCGCTGTATTCTGATTCCAGTCGTAGTTTAGTTGGTGGTCATTTTGAGAGTACTTCTTTAAAAACACCGTCACAAGTTGTGTGTCACGGCTCTTGTCAGTATTATTGAGGAGGCCGTAAACGGGACGATCTGTAAACAGCGAGTTTGTTACCAGTTAACAGATGGGTGTGGAATGAGACTTCTTGCCCTTTGAGGAAGCATAGATCAAGGTGGAGGATAAGAAATGGTTATCGACCGGCTCGCTCTTTATCTGCCTCACAGGTGATGAACGTGGATTACAATCAGTTTCGGCTGAGAGAGAGAGAGAGAGAGCGAGAGAGACGCACCAGTGGTCTTCCTGAAGCTTTTCTCTGCTCCCCTGCTGTTCCGGCCACTTCATCACCGCCCCACATTACGAGAGGTCATCTCTCTCCTTTATGTACTTCCACACTGTGTTAGTGGACCAGAGGGAGGATGAAAGTCTATTGCCCCAAACATTGGTAGGAGGCTCTTTTGCTTATCGCACTGTAAGTCAGAAGAATCCACAGTGCAGCCGGTACAACGCCGCCGAGTCTCCACAATGGTACCTCTGAAATGAAATGCCAAAGTTTGTAAATTTCACACCACAAAGGAAAAATCTAAGACTTTTTTAAAAAGATCATAAATCTTATCGGGGAAAGAAAAAAAAATCGTACACCCTGCCTGGCCAGCTGAAAAATAGTTGCTGCTTCAGATGGGATAAATTATTGGTCTGCATCTAGCAAAGAAAACAACTATAGAGGATGTGAAATGATTGGATTAGGAAACCTCCAGCTGGGAGGGTGTAGTATGGAAGTATAATAGTGGCAAAATTCCCCAAAGCTAAATAGCACGTTGAATTAAATGAACTGAAAAAATAAAAAACGTGTTGCAATAAAGATGTTTGAATTTTTCTGTATTGCAAGTCGATCAGGATTGAAAAAATCCTTGAAATTTGTGGCACTGCAATTTATTGTGGTTGTATATTTCAAATGAAAATCGAATTCAAGCATTTCAAATTCGATGCAAAAATATATTTCAAGTGTTCAAAATACAATCTATATTATTTTTCAACCCTCCACCCCATGCTGTTAGTTAAGAGGGCTGCACTCGGCACGCCACTGCTTTTCCTGTGGTATCCCAGAAAAATCAATGAAGATTGTATTTTTAACAATTGAAAATATTTTTTGAAATATACAGTTTGAACTATTTGACCTATATACTGTAGTAACTTGAATATTTTTGCATTGAATTTTAAATGCTTGAATTACATTTTCATTTGAAATATACAAGCGCAATAAATTGCAGTGCTGCAAATTTCAAGCGTTTAAATGCTCTACGGATTTTTTTCAATTCTGATCAAATTGCAATACAGAAGTATTCAAACATCTTTATTGCTCAAGTTATTTTCATTTCATGTAATCCAATGTGCTGTTTTGCTTTGAGGAATTTTGTCACTATTTTATTTCCATAAGGATGAAAAAACAATAATAAACAGAGATCAGTAACATGCTGGGTGAAAAAATGCTCAGTAGAAATCAGAGCTGTGTTTTAATAGAGGATGTCTCTCTCTCACACACACACACACGCACACGCACGCACGCACACACGCACGCACGCACACACCTTTTCTATGAAGCATAAAGATTTGGAGTGATGTATAAAGGTCATGTGACCTGATGAGTCCAGACTGAGTCTGTTCCAGAGTGATGGGCGTGTCAGGGTGAGAAGGGAAGCGCATGAAGCGATGCTCCCATCATGCATAGCGTCCACTGTACAAGCCTCTGGAGACAGTGTTATGATCTGGGGTCGCTTCAGTCGCTCAGGTCGAGGCTCAGCAACGTCATGTGGAGATAAAATGAAGCCACATGACCACCTGAATGTACTGAATCACCAGCACATCACGTCTATGGAGGGTTTCCTTCCTGATGGCACAGAGCTTGTTCCAGGACACACAGTGTGAAAGAACAGATCTGGGAGAACGAGGAATAATGTTCACACACGGACTTGTAAATAAAGCTGAAGGTCTCCGAACAGAGTCACAGTACGAGTGTATAAGGACTTCAGCGCGGCTGACGTTGTGCAGCTACAATAATAAAGTGGCTATAATGTAATGTACTGTATGCATACCGTATCTTAACTAGCAAACAAAAAAGAGTAAAAATCATAATAAAGTCGAACTAACTAACTAACTAAATACATAAATGTGAAGTAGACCTGATACACTACATGGTGATGCACAGCACGTTTTACTCTTTACGCTTTAATTATTGAACGAGTAATTCATCGACAAGGAAATGCAAAATACTCTCCCTTATGTCGCTCATTGACTCACAGTGAAGGTCCATGAATTCACGGGTCAAAGACAGATCGGTGTACGGTTTGTGTGAGGGGAATGTAACCGTAAAAATTGCTGCATTAGCTGTAAACAAAACTGCAAAATAAATAAATAAATAAATAAAATCTATAAAGAAAGATTGAGACGTCACCCTGCTGAGAGCTCGGAGATGTTTAAGATGCGCAGTGCTAAGACAAAGAGCTTCTCGAACTATACACCTACTGTATACACAACAGTGTGGATGTGAAATAAAACAAAACAACACACACACACACACACACACACACACACACACACACACAAGGATGCAGACTTCCCATTGGAAAATTGTATTCATGTATTTATAAACGTGAACGGATCCGTGTAGCTGAAGGTGCCCGAGTTCACGGGTGCGACACGGATCAACCAGACAATGATGCAGCATGTGTGCATTTACATGCAGAGCCACAATGGCTGCATACACACACACACACACACACACACACACACACACACACACACACACACACACACACACACACACCCTAACGTGATGGTGCTTACGAGAAGCTGAGCGCTCGGGGAATACTGATGCTCCACAGAAACGCTGAAGAAGCTGGATATTAATTAATGTGATGTATGAGAGCAGCGGCTG
>JAAGKR010005697.1:0-15996 GCA_011419295.1 Clarias macrocephalus
TATATATATATATATATATATATATATATATATATATATATATATATTCAATAAGTAAGGAGTTGTAGTTCAAGAGGATGTGGATACACAGGAGATGTTAATGCTTTTAGTGTTACAACTTTAGATTTTTCTTCTTCATTCTGACTTTAATTCCTGACTTTTGGTCTCAACAGGACGAACCCATAACTCCCTGAATATTCCACTTATTAACTCACACACACCCGCACACACACAAACATACTGTTAGTGAGTTAGTTAGCGTAGGCTTAGCGGCGCCCCCCGCTGGCACAGGTGGAGCAGGGACGTTGCACTGGGACCAATTACTGCTGCAGGTACATTTCTGACCTCGAGTGGGAGCATGGATGAGTGTGTGTGTGTGTGTGTGTGTGTGTGTGTGTGTGTGTGTGTGTGTGAGATCCAGAGCAGCGGTGGGCAACCTCTCACCACTCTCTCTCTCAGCTTGTTGTGAATCCTTCTCTCGTTCTTTCACTCCATTTTTGTGTCTTTGTATGAAAACAAACAGCGAGTGTCCTCTACGACTCCTGTAACTCATTTAAACACAAAATAATAGAAAAAGCTAAAGCAATAAGATTGTTATATAACCTGAAACATCTTTTTGATTGACTCCGAGTGAACAGTGTAAGGGAGATCAACTCTATTTGTGTTTGGGTGCTCGCTCGCTCTCTCACTCATTCTCTATAGCGCTTATCCTGTAACAGGTCATGGAAGAGTGGAGTAATGATTCTTTCCCAGGGGACTTGGCGCACAAGGTGGGGTACATGCTGGACAGGATGCCAGTCCATCGCAGGGCACAAGCACACACATTCACACACTATGGGCACTATGGGTAATTTGGGAACACCAGTTAGCCCAATATGATGCATGTCTTTGGACTGTAGGAGGAAACCCACCAAGTATGGGGAGAATATGCAAACATCACACACAGACCCAAGGTGGGAATCAAACCTGTGACTCTGAAGGTTCGCCACTGTGCGTGTACTTTAAGGTTTGCTGACACACTGATTCAGATCACACTCATAACCAAAGTGTAGGGTCAAAGGCACTTAATGAATACGGGATTCACTGAAAATGATGCTGCTCAGATGTATAATGAGAGAAAAATGTAAGTTGCTCTGGATAACGGTGTCTGCTAAATGTAAATGAGTGTGTGTGTGTATTATTGCACATGATCACATACTGTATGTATAAATAAATTTAAGGTGTCCTAGTGCAGCCATGTCCTTTAAAACATTTTAGTGATCAAAGCTTTCTAAAGCACTATTCGGCCAGGACTAGTTTTACTGGGGGACGTTAGAGAAATTTCTCTTTCACAGAGGTACTTTGCGATTTTAATCCCGTCCGAATCTGCTATGTCTGTCATTTTCTCACAAGACCTTCCGGAGGAAATTACCTACTGTTTTTCAGCAAACTCGGCGGTACTCTGAGAAATCTAATCCCGTCCGAATGCGAATGTCTGTGTTTGCCGAAAATGTTTTTTTTCCGAAACAAGTTTTCTTGTGTGTTTTGGTCAACATGAACTACAGTACAATCTCTAGCGCGCCAGTATTCGAGTTTCTGCTTTCTACGCTCCAGTAGAAATCCTCATCCTCAACATGTGGTCTTGTGCAACGCCCACATGTAAAACACAGACACGCCCACCTCCGTAATAAACACGGAGATGTTAGTCCCGACCGAATCCATACATGAAATGATAGACGTCGGCTGAAAAAAATTCAAACTCAAACGTCCCCCAGTAAAACTTGTCCCGTCTGAATAGTGCTTAAGAGCTATACTTTTAAACAGTTTTTTTTTTGTGTGTGTCCAGCAATGCGGTGTGTAATGTAATTTTGACATCACTCAGCTATCCATTCGAGTTAAGAATTCTAATAGCCTGCTGATAGAAACTGTCTTTCAGTCTCTTAGTGCGTGCAGACAGGCTCCTGTACCGCCTACCAGATGGCAACAGAGAGAAAAGTCTACGTGCAGGGTGGCTGTGGTCCTGGATGATGCTACGTGCTTTCTGCAGGCATGGTCTGTGGTACACTGTATATCCTGGTTGGGTGGTAGCGTACTACCAGTGATGCACTGTGCCGTTTTACCATTTTTGCAGTGCTTTCCAGCTTTGGCTGGAACAATTCCCATCCACACTGTGATACATCCCGTCAGCAGGCTCTCGATGGTGCACCTGTAGCAGTTCATGAGGGTGCTGGTCTTCATGCCGAACCTCCTCAGCCTCCTCTGGAAAAAGAGCCGCTGGCGAGCTTTCTTTACCACGGTGTCAGTGTGTGTTGCCCAGGAAAATTCATTTGTAATGTTGACGCCCAACAAATTTGAAGGTGTTCACTCCCTCAACCTCGGCGCCATCGATGTAGATAGGGGAGTGTCCGTCCCCCTGCCTCCTATAGTACACTATCATCTCCTTTGTTTTTGTGACGTTCAGAATACGGTTATTGTCTTTGCACCAGCTGGTTAGTGCCCTGACCTCTTCTCTGTAGTCAGTCTCATCCTGATCTGTAATGAGACCTGGAATGGTCGTGCCGTCCGCAAACGTCTTGTCCTTGATTGAGTGCCCTTGACCATAGTTACAACATGTTTGTTTTTGTCAACAAACATTTACTGCACAACACTTATGTTTAATTACTTCATTTATAAATCAGACAACTTGTTGTTTATTAAATTAAATTAATTAAGTGAAGCTATCAGTCTGAGGTAAAAATTTTGAATACTCGTCATCGTATGTACTCTAGCAGATTTTCTGCCTGCTTCAGAAATAATTAATATTTCATCTGGATACAGAATTTTATTTCCAACTATTTTTAGCACGCATGGAATTTGACGTCAAGGAGAGGCAAACATTTTTACCGTAAGTACACAGTCCAGCTACAGCATGATGTATTACACATATACTGTACATACAGTTACAAAAGAAAATACTGTCAAACTTTAATCATAAAGCCAATTAGAAAATACTCAGAACTTGGCTGGTAAAAGATATATATATATATGTGTGTGTGTGTGTGTGTGTGCACAATAAATAACCAGTATATATTGCTTTGTAACATGCTTTTGTAGTAAATTCATTTTTGATCACAGGTCATGTGATATGGCACATGATTGGGGGGTTGTCAAAAAATAATGTCACATGATCAGAGTGATCAAAATGAGTTTATTACAAAATTAAACATTATATAATCCAAAGAAAAGTAACTTTTAGAATTATTTTATTTTATTGCATTACTATTTTTAACTTCAACTATATAAAGCATAGCTAACATTGAATTATTAAATTCTACAAAACCACCGCTTGAGCAAGTCTGAAAGAAAGATTGATGAACTCAACGTGAAATTTTTATCGGTAGGGAGAGCGCCACTAGCGGCCACTAGTTGCCAACAGTGGTACTACCACAGTGAAGAGCACGTAACAATCAGGAATATAGTTACAACAGCAACAACAAAACCCCAGTCAGGCAAAAAAAAAAAAAAAAAAGGATGCTGAATTAACCACATTAACATTTTAAAGGTGTTAAATAATTCACATTTATTTCAAGTGTAACAGAGACAATAAAAAGGTTGAATTAATGCATAAATATGGACAGCGCCATCTGTTGGGCCGTGGTGGTATTTCATCCGTGGAATAAGAACCGCCCTGATGAGACACGCTGTGGGTGAGTTGCACGTTAGAAACTGTTAGATTAATTGCAGTTAAAAAGGTTATTAAATTACACAAATAACCATTTTATTGTGGATTCATTCCTTTGTGAACTTGTTGGGTAACTGTTATTACGCATTTGGCGTCGAATGTATCGTTTTCTATTTAGTTATTTTGACTTTTAATTTTGACTTGTAGTTAATTTGTGTGTTATTTTGTGTTTTATGTAGAACTGATTAATTCCTCATGCAACAGATCCTTATTTCCACATTATATCCTCATTGTGCAGGTATTTTTCTCAGTATCCTCAATATTTTTGTTAGAAAAATATTGTTTTAAAGTGTTTAATGGATTAATTGGTTAACTTGTCTAGAGTTGCGCATGTTCACCACTAGGTGGTGATGTTGTTATCCCTTAAAATCTGAATGTAATTGAATTGTTCTGTGAGTAAATCATTAACTGTTCATTTAAAAAAAACTCCAGTATACGATCACAAAGTTAAAAGATTTCATTTGATAAAGAATTTTTAAAAAATGTTTAAAACTGAGGAACTGATTAATTCCTCATGTAACAAAATCCTTATTCCCACATTATATCCTCATTGTGCAGAAAAGAAGCCACCCAGGCAAGACCGCCACACAGGCATACTGTAAATGTGTTGATTTCCTCACCCCTAATAAATGTATAAGAAATATTTTAAACTGACCTATTATGGCATCAATGTCGTGAGATATTTCAGCCGCTGGGGTGGTGAGAGCCAATGCACCTCCTGCCGCTCCTCAAACTCTACCAGTGCTTTTTATCAAGATTAATTAATTAAAGCTCAAATTAATTATCTTATAATGTGAGCTAAGCGGCTAAATAAACCTTAGCAATGTGTTCACATCAATGCTGACTTTAATTAATCATTAAGTAGATATTAAAGTAGTTTAAAATCCTGTCAGATTGGCTCACTCACCTAGTGTGATTGTAATAAAGTGTGCCTTATAGGAGTTCAATCTTCAGCTTAGTGGCATCTATGCTAGCAGAAAAAAAGTTGAAAACCAAAAAAAAAAATCATCGTCTTATTCAGTGAATGGTTTACAATAAAAAATAACCGCCAAGCATTAGCGCTCTCCTTGTTGGTTTAGGTTAGGTTACCATGCTTGATGGAAGGTGTAATTATGGTGGTGACCTGTTTTTCCTTTTTTCTGTTCATGTTTTTATGTTGATTATCAGGAAATATAAATTTATTTGAAAAAAAATTAATGGTCTTTTAAAAAGATAATATTTGTAAAACGATTTAATTTCATTATTTTAAGAACACAATTATTGTGTAGTTCAAAGTAAAGGACCAGCTGGATTCTGTTTATGTAACTGAAGATATTTTTGAATATACAACATAAAGCAGCAGATCGTTTCCAATATCTATGTGTCACATTGAATTATACTTTCAGTAAGTCGCACTTTACTGCAATGGACTGGGGTCCTATCCCAGATGTAATTCCCAGTTTGCGCCCAGTGTCGACTGGGATAGACTTTGGATCCACCGCCACTCTGACCAGAATGAAGTGCTTACTGTAGGTGAGTAAATGAATATACAGTACATGAACAGAGCAATTGTATATGAATAATTTGACAGCAAAATCAGATCAACTGTTCAAAAAATCAACTGCATTTTTGCTGTTTTAATAAAAATTTGTTTTAAACAAATTGACAAGAAGTATTATAAACTGATAGATAATATTTTGTGCAGATTTTTTTTTTAATCACAAGAGTGTTAAAAAGCACAAACACGTACTGTAAATATACAAAAAATTGTTTGGGTTAGTTCAGAGTGACTTTTGCACAATTTTTCAAAATGTTAAAACTTCCATTTCCAACAGTGTCATCACACTGGATAAATCAGGCTGCAGTTGAGGTTGTGTTTATTTAAGTATGCAATTTGGTATTAACTTTAGTAAAAACTTTTTAAGATCATGAAAAACATTGTAAACAATACGAAAACTTGTACCTCTACCAATTTCAGTTCAGTAGAGTTAATTCAATTTAATCTTTGTTTGTATAGCGCCTTTAACCATGGTCACTGTCACAAAGCAGCTTAACAAAATTCTAAAATATGGAAATAAGTTTGAAAAGTTTGAGGAAATATGTGTAAATCATAATTATCAGATAGTCGGTGATGAGAAGGCCGAGGGTGACGGTGGCAAGGAAAAACTCCATGATGATAGTAGGACGAAACCTAAAGAGGAACCAGACTCATCAGGGAAGTTCAGTATAACACGAGAGGTGTTTAGGTTAATATGAAGTCAGCTTTCATTATTGGAGCCTCAGGAACAAAATTGTTGGTGGGAATTTCAATCCTGAACTATTAAGTAACTGCAGTCACGAGTCATCGGAGAACAGCTTTCTGCATCAGCCAGGTCCAAGACCGCCCTCATGGTCAAGTGGAACCATCCCCAGTCCCTATATGCATCCAAAGCAGAACACACTGGGCTTTAATGCGACTAGATTTCCAACCAGTAGGCGAGCTCCAGGATGCGTTAGCCAGGTCTGGAGGACAAAGGGGGCCAGGTGTACCACAACACAGAGAGAGAGAGAGAGAGAGAGAGAGAGAGAGAGAAGGAAACATAGACATGAAGGCTCCCTGGGAAGTAAAGCAATCAGTCAGCACACCATCTAGAAACTTAAGTGGTCAAGAAGAGTGGGAAGACAGCATCTAAACATACCAGTTCACCATAATCCTCTACATCCATGAGTTCCCCAGATCTGCTCCTTTACACAGTACAAAAGTATTCACAAAAAGTATTGCCAAATAAATAGTTTTTCAGCCTAGACGTAAACACTGAGACTGTGTGTGTGTCCCGTACATGAATCGGAAGGCTATTCCATAACTTTGTGGCTTTTTTCGTCCGTACATTATGACGGCTCACTATCATGGTACAGGTATATGAAGTATATCATCTATTTGTGCATCAACTGGCTATACGGGTTGAGCAAGGAAAAGCAGCCTCCTTCATACACACATGAGCACACACAGCACATGCATCTCATACGTACTCCCACATACAGTAGCTCTGTAAATTATATAACATAGTGTTTAAACATCTAAATCACATAATGTGCTGTTTCACAGAAAGTATCGCAGACACTAAGTGATGCATTTCTGTCATTTATTACTGCTGGAGTGACTGCAACAGAGTGTAAAATTCCCAAAACACACTTAAACCAGTAACACCAGCCCGCTGGTTTGAACAGTAAGTTATCACTGATCACATGACACAAAAAGAAATCGCTACGCATTGACCACTTTTCTTCGGAACTCTGGCACCTATGTGCCATGCTTTGTTCAAAACATCAAAGTTTAAAGCAATAAAGTTATACAGTGTTTTTTATAAACTGCTCATCATTTATTACACTAGAGTGCGGTTCAGTTCTGGATTCTGACTGGTAAGAAAGTGTTGATGAATTCTCTATAACAACATTCATTTAAATCCCAGGTTTCTATTACCATACTGATGATATTTTTTGTATAGTAACAGCTCATTTACAGACGATGCTCGAGCAGTAACACTATATAACACAGTCTGTGTGTTTTTGAATAGTAAAGGTTATTTTCTAATTGTGTAAAACGTAAAGAGTTTAGAAAATGGCTGCTGTTCCCTCACCCAGTGCTATGGTCAGCAGGAGATTGGTTGTTTGTAATGTACATATTTCCATTGAGAAAATTGTCACTTCTCTGTGTACACTCCGGTGTCCTCGCTGAATTCAAAAAGGTGAGCATCCAGGACATGGACTTGAAGAGATACCCTGCAGGCCACTGTGCCATAGTGCTTCACCACAGTCTATATATAATATATAAATGAACAGTAGAGGGAAGCACTCGTGACAATGTGGCTTAGAAGAGATTTTCTCTGAAGTCTTCTGTTGCAGTACTCTAACACAGACAGCAGGTGGCAGCAATGGTACAAATACTGCCTGTCATTTTGGATTCGGTTCCATTACACATGAAGACTAAGCAGAGCAACAAGTGCACACTTTTTCTGTCTCAGTGTAGTTTTGAAGAGTAGATAAAAAAAAAAGTGTGGCTCTCTAGGGTTGACTTTTCCTCTACTCAAAAAAGTAAGTTGTCTCCCATTGTAGACCGTTCATGTAGTTGGTTCAAGTGATTGTTTTTCAATGAAAACAAGTTGGGCCTAACAATACCCCAACAATAAAAACACTCCCAAAAACTATAAGCAGAACACCAACTGCTTATCAGTCTCTTATTGATTCTTTTATGTTACATCATAACCATTTTTTTAAACTAGCAATGATGAACTGTTTTTTTTTTGTTTGTTTGTTTGTTTCATGTGAATCTAAGGGTAATATGTCTCTCCAAGTTCAAGAGACATCTCGTTACAACAGTGATATGCCGAAGAGCATCTTGAAATGCACAACATGTTGAACCTTAATGCAGATTGGCTACATCAGCAGAAGGTCACATCACGGGTCACTCCTGTCAGCTAAGAATGTGAAACGGAGGCTACAATTTACATGGGTTCACCAAAACTGGATAATAGAAGACGAAAAGAAAAACGTTTCCTGGTCTGTTGAGTCATTTATTTGGGTCGGAATTTGAGGGAAACAACGTGAAAGCATGGATCCATCCTACCTTGTGTCAGCAGTTCAGGCTGGTAGTGGTGGTGTAATGCTGTAGGGGAGATTTCTTTGTCACACTTTGGGCCACTCAGTACCAACTGATCATTGTTTAAATGCCACAGCCTGCCTGAGTATTGTGGCTGACCATGTCTATCCCTTTATGACTGCAGGATAACGTGCAATGACACAAAGTTTCTGGTTACTGGTTTCATGAACATGAACAATCACCAGATCCTAATCCAACAGAGCACCTTTGGGATGTGGTAGAATGAGAGAGTCACATAATGGACGTGCAGCTGACAAATCTACAGTACAGCAACCGCATGATGCTATCATGTCAGTACAGAACAAAATCTCTAAGGAATGTTTCCAGCATTTTGCTGAATTTATGCCATGATGAATTAAGGCAGTTCTGAAGGCAAAACGCAGGTCCAACCCAATACTAGCAAGTTGTACCTAAAGAAGTGGCCAGTAAGTGTATGTATGTAGGTATATTTACATATTCATGTTGTACGTTGTTCATTTGCACTTTCAGGAGAAGCTAAACAGCATTTTGTAGCAGAGTGCCTGTACTGTACCGTGCCAGTGAAGCTGTATCTGTCTCCAAAGAATGGTAGCTTAAAAAATAAACCATTCAGTTGAGTTGCTGTATGAATGAATAAATGAATAAATAAATAAAAGCGAAGCCGTGCAGCGGGACACAGCAGTGCTCAGGAGTGCACACTACACGTTGGCTGTGTCCCAAACTCAGTCTCAGCATGTTTGAATGTGAAACTTGCCATGCAAATAACACACACACACACACACACACACACACATGCTCCGTCTCTGCAAGTATCTGAATGGGCAGGGAAAGATGTGTGTTTGTCCTTTTAATGTGCTGATGCATAACCACATGTTCAATAAACTCTGACTGATAAAACAACATATCCATTTAAATAGCGTTAGTATACAGGCTGAGGAGAAAGTCTCCCTCATACACACGTAAAGGTATAAACATACGGTTTATTACTAAACACATATATTGAAAATAAGTCAAATAATTGGTCTACTCAATGCAAAAACATTCTCATATCTGTCTGGCGTAGATGTTTAGACACGATTGTACAAGATCGTTACACTCACATGTGCAGATTTGTATAATCCAAAGTACTCAGTCCTGAGTGGATTATTATTAAACATAATATATTTAAATGATAATTTGGCATTAAATTTGTCAATTTTGCCTTAACCTAAGTATTAGAACAACAGACTTTAGATGTTTATACTATTAACATAAACAAGTCTGAACATACTGATAAACTGTGTCAGGTATTTCAGTAATGTCTCTCAGGTTCACCTCAGGTGAGCACGACGCAGGTTTGGGATGTTACTGAAGTAAAAATGAAAGAAAGAAATAATAGCAGAGCAGGTGATCTTTCTTTCTCGGGCTACACCGCCACAGTGCAGCGTGATGCAGATAAACATGGATTCAAAGAGATTTATAAGCGGTCTTATAAGCTGATCAAAGTGCTTAGAAATCTAGATTGTGGATAAATATTTCTCATCCTGAAAATAAACTCCCTTTTGGAGGTTTTTAACATGCCATGTTAGTTTGTCAAGATTTTTAGATTTAGTCTAACTAGCTGTTTTTTAGGCTAGCTGCTAATGAACACATATGCATCAGATTTTAGCCATATGCTGGAATTATTCCTAAAACTCTCACACCTACTATAAAACACATTTAAGAAAGAAAGAAAGTGGCCTATTCTACACAGAAATGAATGTCTTGCGCGTTCCTGTACACAGACCAGTGCATAGCACTTTGTCCTGGTCAGGTAGCGCCGCAGTCACCAGTAACAATATGTTACAATATGGCGTCTACAAAGGAGAAAGTTGTGTTACAAGCGTGCTTTGTGGTATCACGAAAAAAAAAAAAAACAAAAACACGAATGGTTGACGGAGGTTGGCGAAGTTGGTGATTAAAGAAAGAAAGAAAAATGTTCTCTGGGCAGCAAAATGGAAGCTCATTAAAAAGTTACAAACACAAAACACATATATCCATGCTGGGATTGTGTATGTTAGGAGTGTGTGTATTCAGAGTGGGGGTGTTTTTCCTACAAACACTCCTCTCTGCACTCAGTTTGATGATGTCACAACGGGATTCTGTTCGACCGGCTTTTAGGGATTATGGGTCACAACACTAAGCGACTCTGTCACCACTGGGCTTCTGTGGATTTACCTTCACCTTTCTCTCAAATTCCTCCTCATCACTGTGTAGATCCACACCCTTAGTGAGGAGCTGCACTTTAGCTAATTAGGAGGGTTTTTAGGGTTGAAAATTAAAGACTTGAGCTCTGTTACTAAGACAAACAGAAAGGGAGTTTCGGCTGCATTCAGTCAGTTCTATCGGTTTGCATAAGAAAATGTGAGGAGCTTCTGCTCACTGATTCCTCACTCATTCCTCACTCTATCCTCAATTGCTCCTCTCTCATTCCTCACTCTCTCTCCAATCACTCCTCATTCATTCCTCACTCTCTCTCCAATCACTCCTCATTCATTCCTCACTCTCTCTCCAATCACTCCTCATTCATTCCCCAATCGCTTTTCACTCTCTCCTCACTCTCTCTGTGCTTCACTACACACAGAGATTCATCAGTATCTATTTATCTCCATCAAGTTACCTTTATTATATTGCTTATAATACACACACACTGTGGTCTTAGTGACACCCTGTTAAGTTGCCTCGGTTGATCGGAACTCTACAGTCACCCGGGATAAACCTGACGCACGCAGATTCGGACAACTTGCAATGCAAAGTGAGCGAAAAGCAGCTGAGCCGTTTTACAGAGCTCCGCCGAGACTTTGAGTTTCGCCAGCATGGCTCAAACTAATAAAAAAAATTCAACACATTTCTGGGTGTTTCAGCTTCATTTTGATATCACTGTGACTTTTAGTCTTTAGCATGCTATTTCCAAAATCGAGAATGTTATAACAAGACTTTTTTTTTTTACTCCAAATCGTTTCTTTTACTCCAAATATTTCATTTCTAATGTGTAATAAAAATAAAAAAATATTACATATAATAAAGTGGAATATAATATATACACACTCCAAATATAATGCTTTCTACAGCAGTCAAATTGAATTTCTTTTTCAAAAAAAGAATTAATTAAAAACCACAAAGTAATAATAGAAAAAGAAAAAAAAAATTCTAACAAACTTCAACAATAAAGATTTAATTAAAATTGTGCAAATAAAATAGAAAAAATAAAACAACCACATCATAGACGATTTTCCTCAAATTACACTTTTCTGTTTTATCAACATTGCGAGTGTTTTATTTTTAATATCTGCACAAAAAGAAATGCAATAAAGCACAAATAATACACCACTGGTGAAATTTTATTCTTTAACATAAAGCCTAAATAAACAAAATTTTATATATTTTTTTTTACCGAAACACGCCAGAACACATTTCACACACAATAACAAAGAAAAGGAAACCGTAAATCGCTTGTTAACCTAATTAACGTGCACATGTTTTTCTTTGTTTCAGTAAATATGCTAACAATGTTCGATCTTTTCAGAGTCACTGAGGTGATTTCTGTGCTATGAACTGATAACATCGAGTCTGTTCAATCGCTGTTCCACTTCACATGCAGCAGAGAGTGAGAAAAAGGAAAAAGAAAGAAAAAAAGCATGTGACCTGAGATACTGCCACTTTTTCCCACATGTGCAGCAAATAAAATTAAATTCCACGAGTTCAGGAAGAGTTCATTTCAAAAAGTCTTAAAATAGTTTGGAGACAGAGCACAATCTGGTCACAGGCAGCTGTTTTATTATTATAATTATTATCATTAATATTTTATTATAAAATTTTATTTTATTAATATATTTTTAGCACCTTCATAGTTTTTTAAATGGCAGACACAAACCTGTCCATGCAGGATGGATATGTGACAGGTCTCATGTAGCCGCCTGTTCCACCACTGTTATGGATGTATGGATCGTTTGCTACATCGGCGGTGATGGGGGATGACCCCGTAACCCCAAGTCGCCCAGAGGGCATGTAGTTCTGCGTGCTGTTGTGCGTAAACATGCCCTGAGCAGCCTGGCCGTATCCATGATTCCCGGCATTGGGGTACGAAAAGGCGAGGTGGTTGGAGTTTAGCGAGCACGATCCTCCTCCGTCTTGGTTGAAGTTACGGCAAGATGGCTGCACTGGTGGCGTCTCCGGGGGGCTGTGTGCCAAACCACCAGACCCAATTATGGTGTTGATGCTGAACACACGAGACTGACTGGAACCAAATCCGGTCGTGGATGGCGGATAGTATGGTGGAGAGATCTGCGGCGTGTACGTTGGGTACACCGATCCATAGACAGAGGTGGTGATCTGGACCGGAGAGAAGATGGGCGAATCGTGGTGGTACGATGATGAGGAGGTAGAGTAGGTGTTGAAATCACAGCGTTTAAAGCGTTTGCGGCGCCGCAGGAAGCTCCCACTTTCGAACATGTCCTCTGCGTTCGGGTCCAGCGCCCAGTAGTTGCCCTTGCCAGGACGCCCTGGTTCTCGGGGGATTTTGACGAAGCAGTCATTGAGAGTCAGGTTGTGCCTGATGGAATTCTGCCATTTTTTGGAATTGTCCCGATAAAAAGGGAAGCGGTCAGTGATGAACTTGTAGATGCCCCCGAGAGTGAGTTTGCGATCAGGGGAGCTGGCGATGGCCATGGAGATGAGAGCGATGTAGCTGTAGGGAGGTTTTCCCCTCTGCAAAGGCCTTTTCCTGCGGCGGCCCTTGGGAGGATCGGTGTTCTGAGAGTCCGTCGTCTCCACGGCCGTCTGTACCGGAGCCTCGTCCTCCGCCTTAACCACAGGCATCTTGTTCTCACTCGGGAAGTCTCTGCAGTCTTCTGACTCACGTCAAGGTGTGTCTGCTGGCATCTATTGTCGCAGTTTTGTTTGGCAAATTTTCAGTTTCGCTCCTTTGCAGATCAGAAGTGGCATCTACGAGCAGCAAATAATTTAATAAGTGATAAGCAAATCACAGCCATGCTGAAAAAAAAACCCTTTTCCTTGCGAGAACAAGCAAACAAACAAACAAAGCCGGTAAACTTTATCTTCATCTGTCAGATCCAGGCTGTGTGTGACCTCAGCACTAATGTAAACAACATTTTTTGTCAGGCTTAGTGTTTGAGAGCTGAGCGAGCTGCAGTAAGTGACAAACCTGAGCTTACCTGCACACTAAAACACCTGAGCAGCGTTTGGCCACACCCCCTCCTCATCCACCTAGTCAGGTGACGCTCAGTTCCAGACCATTATATCTCCATACAAACCGACACTCCTTATCAGATTTAAACAAATAAACATACACGTTTGATGATCTGAAATCCTGATTAGATGTAAATGTGTATTTAAATACATTTAATTCTTAACAAAGTGCTGGGATTCAAACTTTGATAAAAATACCCGGGCTTTTTTTTTTTTTTGCTCTTTTACAGAATCCTAGACCAATAATTACATTTTAATCACAAAAGAAAGATAGAAGTGGGTCTTTAAAATGAGAGATTCTAAATACGAAACAACACTGTGTGCTTCAGTGTCTACATTTTGTAAATAATTCAAAGAAATTTAAAGAAAAACCTTAATTTATATTTTATATTAAAATATAAATCATAAGTTATGTTTCTAATAAAAAATGTGAATCTCTTTTGTTTATGAAAAAAAACATGATTTAATTTTATCACAAAAATTTTCACGTTTATTTACATGTAATATCTGTCTATCTATCGATCAGTCTGTCAGTGATACTCAGATTTTATTTATTATACAGTAACTTTACGTTTTTTATCGTCATTTGGTATAAAAATTTTACATTTACTCAAAATATTTATTTTAAATAAAGCTGATGCTGTCATCTTTATAAAATATTTCTTTTCATTTTAACGAACACCTAATAATTATTTTTCTGTCAAATTTGCTGCATAATAATCTAAAGCATTTAATACAGAAAGAAATATTATATTACATGTTTAATTTACACAAAGTTACACAAAGTTTAATTTAACGAACTTAAATGTTTGTTTTAATTGAGCATTTTTTTTTCAATCCAGGTCAAAAATCTTAACATTGTTGACCTTCATATTGTTTAATCCACGCCATTTTAGACCCTCTTTCCTCTTTGTCATTTATTTATTTATTTGCTGATTTATTCCTGCTTTTTTAATACTGTTAATGATCGAATCAGATCTTTTCTACAATTTATTTTCTGATGTAGCTGAAACACTTCTTCTGTAATTTTGACAGCTTTACCACACACACACACACACACTTAGCCGTGTTTTCTCTGACTGTGTAATCTGATCTAGCTTAACTGTGTCTGTGTGTCTGTAAACACTCACGGGGTTGATTTAGCGAGACTTCTGTTTGAAGAATGATTCACCTACAACAGTTTTAATTTACTTCCTAATTATTCAGTGCGACATGTTTAACTCTTTATTACATAAAAAAATAAGATTGTCTCTTTACTCTGTAGTTCTCGGTCCCTATTTTACCGTCTCGGCTATTGTGTTTTTTCCTGCTCTTGTCTTTGGTATTTGTTCAGTGTAGGTGTGAAATAAAATACAGCATATCTAACTTTTATAAATATATAATAAATATATAACTTTTTCCCCCCCTTTTAAATGGTATCTATCATAAAATGCAGTTACAGAATTTTAAACTAAATCAGAATATTCTGTGTTCATTTAGACTAGACTGTATATTTAACAGTTTCAAATTCATTGAGTTATACAGCATGAAATATTTAATGAAAAAATTTTAAATTTACCAAATTTATACTTCATAAATGTGCATATGTTATTCCTTAAAATAATATAATTAAATCATCTTCATTAAATAATTACCCATGCAGTAAAGACATGTCGATAAGTAAATGTAGCGTTATTTTAAATTGTAAGTATAAACCTAACTGTAATGCACTTTTCATTGTTTGTTTGTTTTTTTTCGCAGTTTTTCCCTCCATCCTCTACGTTTTAAATTTTTCTCTTTGTCATTGTGGCTGTGTGGTGTGTGTTTGCCGAGAGCCCCTGTCAGACCCGGCCCCTAATGGCGGTGTTTAGTGGTAATGCGGAGGGGTGTGTGTTTTGTCAGTAGTGCAGTGGTGTGTGTTTTGTGCACATCTGGTGGTTGCAGCTGTGTGAAAAGATGTAAATGTCACAATGCGCTGTTTTAACAGAATGCAAATCACTGTGATTTCACATTTATTTCAGACAAGGCACGAAGAGGTGAAGATCTGGACGCACACACACATACACACACACACACACACACACTTGAGTTTATAATGTTGTCTTTTATTCCTGTGTTATTAAACACTAATCCCACATTGATGTGTCACTCGGCTCAGAATAGTTCATGTTTAAATCCATGCTCCATTCTGAGACTCGCGTCTGATTCCAGAGCCGACGTCTGCTCTACTCTTTTGTATCTATTCCTTCATTTATTTGTTTGTTTGTTTTTTATTTGTTTCTTTATTTACAAACAAACACACACACACACACACACACAGTGTATAGTGTTCTGCTCTTCGTAAGCACGGTGTACTGCATGTGTAGGTGTTTGTTTTTTGTCCAACTATGTGTGCAGTTGTGTGTTGTGTGTAAGTTGTATGTAATGTTTGTTTTGTGTAATTGTGTGTGATGTGTAGTTGTCTATAATATGTGTAATGTGTAGTTATGTGCATTGT